>JAGKTI010002252.1:29568-54348 GCA_018397915.1 Birgus latro | reverse complement strand
TCCTAGGCCAAGAAAAGAGGTTCAGATGATGATGATGAATGACACCTTGTTTATCTATCTTTTAATATTTACATAGTTTGCTTTATCTACACACAAGATTGATACTGAGACATAATGTGCAGGATAAGTTGCTGAGGAAGAGATGGTGTGAAATCTATCAAATCACTTGGAAAATGACACAAGGTAAATGGAAGATCTAAGAAGTCAGAGTAATTTCCTTTCCTTATGAATGGATTTGAATCTAAAATTTCACCCATACTTGAGGAGGGGAAAGTTTATTTGTATATGAAGCTTTAGGGGAAACTGAGAGTGATTTCTTTTAGGCTGTACTTATGGGTTGGGATCATATATTAAGATAATATGAGCAGTTTTTGGCTTGAATTACTAAACCGAGAATGACCTTTGTTATAATAGATGTGTGTGGCCCATTTCGCTGGGTATGGTGTTGATAGTTCCTTGTTGCAAGATTTTGTTTCATCCCATCTTTAGTTGGGAAAAGGGGTCAGGATGGTGACAGTTATGACAATGTAATGTAATATTGATGAAATTTCTAAATCCAGTCATGTAGATTTACAATAAAGACAAAGATGATGATGATGGTGACAATGTGACTGAAATTTCTTGATCCAGTCATAGAGCTTGATGATGATAACTTATGATGTGCCTACAGTGGAAGTAATTACCTGGATAACAGCGAGCCAGACGTCTCCCCCGCCTCCTTGGCCGCCACAGCCCAGCACAGACACAACCCTGTAAGTAAAACCCCACACGCCCCTCTTACAGTCATGTCCAGTCCCCGAGTACTGTATATTGCTGCAGTGAGTATGCCAGCTGTCCATCGTCAGCTTTGTCTGTGCATTTCCCGTCCACTCTTTCATTGTTGGTTTAGTCCATGTGTATTCCCTTTCAACTTTCTCTATATTTTCATTGTTGCAGTTTTGTACATGTGCACATCCCTTCCCTTCTCTTCACTTTTTCATTGTTGCAGTTTTATTCATGTGCACTCTTTCATTGTCAGTTTCGACTGTGTGCCCTCCCCTTCCACCCATTTCATTTTTTTCTTGTTGCAGTTTTCTCCACATGCACTCTCCTTTCACTCTTTCCATTCCTTACACTCCTACTCCTTCCTCAGTTTTATTCACACTTACTCCCCTTCCACTCCTACTTCTTCCATGTTTTTTTCCACACATTTGCTCCTCATTAGCAATTTCCTCCCACAGTTTTGTCCACACATGCTCCCCTTCCACTCCTGGTACTCCTTGCTTGGTTTTGTCCACTTGCACTCCCTTTCCACTTCTGTCCAGTCCCTTATCTTGCTTCAGTGAGTATGCTGTTCATCCCTGTCAGAATTTGTCAGCTCTACTTTGATGTTTGTGTGTAGTCTTATTGGAAAGTGCTGTTGTGTTTGTCAACTTGTCTTTTATGCTGTGTCTGTATAGCTTAGAGAGTATTGTCACATTCCTTTTAATTCACTGAGCTTGGCAATATCTTCATTAATATTTTCTTGCCATCTTCTGACAATTTCATTACTCTTAGGATAGAATCTTTAATCAGGAAGGGTTATAGCTAGCCTTGTTATAAAGTCCTTCAGTAAGAGAGGCCTTTTTTAAGCTGAATAAAATAATCTGGTAGCAGCAAGAATAAACTAAAAGGAATACAGATTCAAAGGGCTAACTTGATGCTTTGTCTTTGTTGTCTTTATTCGAGAATATTGCTTCGTTTTGTTGATTTTGATGCGCTGTTGTGTGTTGTCAGTTTTATTTTGGTGTTGTCTTTCCCATGCTGTATTGAAAAGTACTTTCACCTTTTTTCCACTTTACTTTTATGTCTCAGTGAAGAGTACTGTCATATTTTCTCTACTTGGATGTTGTCGTTTTAGTCATATTGAAGAGTACAATCACCTTTTCCCTGCTTGATTTGTGAACTTGATTCTGCCTCTGTATTGTCTTGTTGGAGAACAATGTCATGTTTTGTTCACTTTTTGACCTGGTGCTGTGTCTTTGTAGTCTTGTGAGAGACGTCATTTACTTTTTGTTGACTGTACTGTTGAATTAATGTTTAATTGTGCAGTCATTGTTATTGTTGTTGTGACCCCAGGCTTTTCTGGACATGAGCCTAGTAGAGTGCATGCTGGAGCTACCCTTCTGAAGTCCATCACCTTCCTTTCGAGGCATAGGGAGGGATTTGAGGGACGTTTGTATAACCGAGCATTTCCATGTAGTGATGCAGGTAGTACCACATAGTCATCCCTCTTCAGCACCAAACAAAGCTAAATTCACTCTCTCTAGGCCCACTTTTGAGACCTGTGGGAACTCGTTGCTCGGGTACCATGGTTCAGAACACTTGCGCTTTTGAATCCGGGGACATGATTTTTAGTTTATTCCTGTTGCTTCTAGAAAGTTGTATTCAGCCTATAAAATGCCTCTTGAACTAAACTGGTTAGTGAAGGCTGTATCAAATCCTTTATATTTGAAGAGTCTGCCATAAGTTTAATATAATCACCTGGGCATGACAAGAATAGAATAAAAAGATATAAGTAAATTGTAGAGGTTGAAGGTTATATGACTGGTCAGTACCCCATTTTGATGTTGGAGCTTCTTTCCTTGTGTTGTGGTGTGTGTCTGTGTGTGTGAGGAGAGAATTGTTGCAGGAGTGGGACACCTTCATGTGATGGCACCAATATAACTGGGCAGTTCCATTACCTGGTTATTCAGATTATGCAATGCTCAGTTCTCTGCCTATCCCCCCCAAAAGAGGATGGTGGACTGCTGGAGGTGGTCAGCTTCAGTCAGCAGTGTACTTGGTTCACAATTCAATGAACCTGTGGTCACAACAACAGCCATATGCCTTTTGTTGTGTTTTCTTCCCTTGTTATGTTGTGATTTTACTGTTTGTTTGCATTCCTGTGTGTGTGTATGTGTGTTCCATTATTTTGTTTTCAGTTGTTTTCAACTGTATTCTGTAGTTTGACCTCTCAGTTTTTAAAGTATCCAGTGTAGTAGCATTAAAGAATAGTTAAATTATTCTTGCAGTAGTGTTGTGATGGGAGGTTTTACAATGTGTAGTTCATGATAGGATGTGTATTTAAGTATTAGCTTATAATTTCAGTCCTTTTTTTTTTTTTTTTTTACTGATATATTTTTACGTTTACCACAACTTGTCTTATGTTTATGTGTTCTCATTTGGTGTTCTCTTAATGTTTTATATGACTTTATTTTTACTTTGCTGCTTTTTTACCTCTAGCAGTTATTGTTGATAAATAATGTTTTACAACATATGCTATAAATGTCTTTATTTGCTATTATGTGTTGTACATGACTTTTTAATTTTGAAGTACACTATTGTATTACTTGACCTCATGCATTTAATAATGTACAGGATTTTAAAGTATTCTTTACTTGCTTATATTGATTTCTTTTTCTCTTCATGACCTTTTTTATTACAGGGTATTTGTTTTTTACCTGGTAGTAGGATGCATTGCTTTTTAATTATAGCAGTTGTTATATTACCTTACATTTATAGAAACTCTTGTTATTTTCCTGTTTTATGATTTTTTTTTTTCTTACAACAAGCAGTTATTACATTGCCCAACATTCATTTGTTTTTCTCTTTTGTTATATGTATGTGGCGGAGCAGGAAGTGCTATGGGTAAGAAGCGTCATTGCGTTCATACGTGTGCGCAGTACTAACCATGCCAGAGCTTCATGTACACATAGCTGCTGTGTACATTATCTCGCCAATAGTAGTCTCATCATTTCATTTTAATTTTGTATTCACTCAACCTCATTTCTGTCTCTCAGTCTGTATATCAATCTACCTATCTCTTTATTGCCAGACACCTTAATCCTCTTTGAGTTGGGCATAAAGAAATCGCCTCCATGTTGGCCTGTCGTCTGTCATTTGGCTGCCCTTCCCCCAGCTCACACCTCTCTCTCATATATCTCTCCACTCCTCATTCTTTGGGTTGTATTCTAAGTGGCTTTGGAGGTTCTGTAACACCTTTTCCTGAGTGATTTATTCTTCACCTTACCCCTTAGTATTATCTTGTATGTTATGAATGCCATTTTTTGTTATTAATATGATTTAAATAAGAATCAAGGGGATATTAAGGTGTATATTGCAGAATCGCCCACTAATGAACTGGTCCTGCAAAGCCTTATAAACCACACAACCCCATTTTCCATCTCTCACCACCCCCTGCCACCTTCTCACACACTCGCCTCATTTTCAGCACTCCTCCTCCTCCTCCTCCTTTGTCTTCTTCTTCTTCTTCTTCTTCTTCTTTAATTTTTCCAGCCTGCCTTTCCAAATCTTTTCTCCCTCCCTCCTCCTCTCTCTCTATATATGATTTTTTATTTTACCATTTTCATCTGCCACATTTTTTTTATTCATCACCTTTTTGATATACAGTAGAACCTCCTTTTTCCGGCATCAGTGGGGCCAAAGGTGTTCTGGATATGGGGAAGTGCCGTAAACAGGAAGGTGTACAGTACTTTATAATTACTCAAGGGATACCCATGAATATTTAAAAACTCACAAAATTCAATTCTGCTTACCTACATCGCAAAGACAAGGTGAAGTGTGTTGATCCTAGTGTGCTAGTACTGATGGAGAGTCGGTTGTCAGGTAAATACCTTCACTTACTGCAATTCACTTTATTCATTGTTACATTGCACTTTATTCATACACCTATAGTAAAACTTATAACTGCTTACATCTACAGTACACTTACATAGACACTTATATCTTCACTTAAAACAAGTTATGCATTAGTGTAGGGCCTTTAGCACATATCAACATCAGTCTCGTTGTCGGCAACTTCTACTACTGAATCAGCTGATGGCAGTCAGAGAGGCTGTGTTCGGTTGCGATGGTTGAGAGACTGAGGGGGTTACCCTCATAAAATCTCGTATGTCTCTCTGTTTACAACTCTTTCCTCTCTGCAGCAAAAACTCATTTTGAATGCAGTGAAGAGACATAACATCATGAGCGCTCATGTACGTGCACTGTTCTGCAAACTTGATAAACATTGACAGACCTTTCACACCATCGCTCCATGACACTTTCAGCTCCGGTTCTTCCTCTTCCTCACTCTCAGCATCATTTGACTTACCTTTATCAATTTCATATTTATATTTTTTTTTTACTTTTTTCTCTGTTTTATTACTAATTGTGTTATTATGACAAATATACCGGTTACGAGAAGGTGCCGCTAACGGGGTTGCCGGAAAAAGGAGGTTCTACTGTACATTCATCTCTTGATTGCTATATATTGCCATTTTTATACTTGAATATCCAGATATTGATATATACACAGAGTCATTCAGACACAGTAACTTCAAGTACACACCCATTTCTTTCACAATTTTCCTATCCCACTAAATTGCCAGGAGCAAGAAGCAGGAGAGAGAGAGAAAAAAAAAGAGGTTATTGTCACACTTAAGGTAGGTAGGACCCAGATTCAGGAAAAACAGAGGCAAGAAGATAAGATACTGTAATTTATTGGAAGAATCATTCTTACATATGACACTTGTGTGTTTTGAGAAGATACAAGAGTTTCAAGTCCAACATTGAGTTCATTCTAAATATAATTTATTGGAAGAATCATGACTCTTGTGTGTATTGAGAAGATACAAGAGTTTCAAGTCCAACACTGAGTTCATTCTAGAGTAATGAAATATCGAACCCTTTTCAGCTCTTTTGATGGCCAAGTGTAGTCAGATTGGATGGTTGATTTTATTTGTGACCAAGGAGACTCGGTTCTGTTTCAGAACTAAGGCTTACTGAATTTCATGTTTCTACCTCTTAATATTCAAGTCATGGGAGTGGCCCAGTTTCATCATATAATGTTGTGTTTAGAGAATAGCGACCATGCTATAATGTACTGTATTTATTCCAACCTAACTATAGCATGGATAGATCTTCTCACTTGATGGTAGCCCCCCATGTCTTAATCTTAAGCCATAGGTCTCCATGCAGAACTACACCCCATGTCTGCCTCGGTTTGCCTTTTCCTAAAATATTTTATCAGTATATAGGTATGGTATAATTCTTCCATTTGAACACTTCACAACACTTGAGGTACTGATGAAGAACCTATATTGGTGGCACTTCATACGCTGGTGGATCCACGTAGCTGCAGTGTCCACCCAGTAGCCAAATTTCTTTATATTTCCCTGCTCCTTGCTGTAGGGAAGGAGCATGGTCCAGCCCTGGCGAGGCACTGTTTGCCACAAGGGGACACCGAATCCCTACACAGTATATACAGTACTGTACTGGACCTGTAGGATGGCCCAGTATAAGCCATTGCTTACCTGTGATTGGTGGCTCTTCTCAGCCAGACAGACTGGGGTTAAGCATCAACAACAATACTGTACTTTGAAATCAAGATGCAGAGGTTCTGCTGAGTGGTTGTGGAATGGTTAGCTTAGGATATAATACGCTCCAAACACTTAGGTCCACTAGAATCACATTTTGTTCTCCATATGCATTTCATCCCCAAATTTCTCTTAACCCTTCAGCTGTAATGCATAAGTTGACGCAGAAATAATAATAATGATAATAATAATAATAGTAATAGTAGTAGTAGTATAAAATAAGGGTAATGGCAATAATAATATTTGTAATATGCAAATGTATTCCCCAGCCTTTGTATGATTTTACTGGTTGTTGGGTACTGTAAATGACATTGTTAAAAAATGGACAAAGTTTTATTAATTTAGGCAAAGGGTTCAAGTTGTTTAGGCCAAGAACACACGCAGAATAGCAACACTTAGAACACCACAGCAGTTTAGAAAGTGTAATTACTCATGAAATTACTCTGGTCCTGCTTCTTATGCTGTCTATAAGTAACACCTCACCTCGTAGCACCATCATCCCATTGTTACTTATTTTGCCTCTATATAACAACTCATATAACGCTGGAGCCACGGTGACAACACGTAACAACAGACTCAAGATTTTTTTTTTTTTCACAGTTAACAGCAGCATTGAATCACTTGATATTTTTCCCACCTCTCCATATTAATACCTACATTATATTTTTACTTGTTTGTTTATTATTATACATTAACAGCTGCATTTGATCAGTAGTTATTTTTTCTCACCTTTCTATGCAACAACCATATCATTTTGTTACCAGTCCTCTCTCTTTCTGTCTCATTTAACAGGTGCATTGGTACAAAAGTTATATTTCTCACCTGTCCATTGAATAGCAGCATCACATTGTTATTTTTCTCACATTTAACAGCTGAATTAGACCATTAGTTATAGTGGTGAATCCAGAATAGGCTCTAGCAGTTTGGAGAGGAAGTCATCAAGTGCAGTGTAGGAGCCCAGTATATTCAGTGTTATGCCAAGGCTGGGTTTATTAGGATCAGCTGTTCCTGATGAAGCCAGTCTTTGTGAAATGTTGAATAAATTGGATCCCCGCTGTGCACTTGGACTCATATTTTCATTAGCCTAGGGACTGTTGCACCTCTTCCTTAGTTATTTATTTTTGCCCACAATGCCTTACTACTTTCTTGTATATTATTCTTGTGTTGATGTCAAGACAGATTAATATGTCCATCCATCGTCCAATCCTATGTTGCCCCATGAGGAGCGTATGAACCCGGAGCTAGGCAAGTTGGTCCTGACATGACCAGCCTCTCTCATCCCTGAGTGGCATTACATGAGCACTAAACCCCAACCACCCCTTGGATATAAATCTTCACCGGCTCAATCCGATTGGAGCACCGTAATTACCCACTAAACCACCAGGTGCCAAAATTTGGTTGTATGGTTACCACCCAGTGTAGTAAATGGTTTCCTGGTGTACAGGAAACCATTTGGCTTGTCACTCAGTGTAGAGTCACCCACAGGCAGGAGGAGGAGGAAAGAAAGACAGAAGAGGGACTGTAAAGTCACCTGTAGGCAGAAGGATGAGGAAAGAATGAAGGAAAGAAAGACAGAAGAGGATGGAAGGAAAGAAGGATGGAGGAGAGGAAAGGGCAGAAACCTGAGGTCAACACTACATCGTGTGAGTGGATGGTGAGCACCCCCACCTACCACAAGATTAATATGTAACTGTGGTAATTATATGACCAAATGATGCTTGGTGGTCTAGTGGGTTAGGTTGCTCCAGCCAGATAGGGTCTGTAAAGGTTTATGTCTGTGGGGTAGTTGGAGTTTATTGCTCTCATAATGTCAGTCAGGGTTGCCAAAGATGAGACGGAGGGATGGAGTGGAGAGGTATATGAGAGAGGGGTGTGTGAACTGGGAGCAGGGTAGTGAAATGATGGGGGACAGAACGACATGGAGGCGATTTGTTTGTGGCCGCCCCTTTTCGAGATTAATGTGCCTGGCAATAGGTAGATAGGGTTGCGTGTGGTTGGTCACCCTCTCAAATGTCAGGACTGAGTAGCTTAGCTCTGGGTCCTTACACTACAGATTGAGCATAACAGGATTGGATGATAGATGGATGGATGGTTAACCCTTTAACCGCGGGGTTGTCGGAGGCACGCCGTGGCCATCCTTCGGGGGAAATCCACGCTCCGACTGACTTCTTAAAAATATTTGCCAAAAATCAGTTATTAGTCCTAGAATGTTTTAATTACATATGCATATGGCACTTACCTTCAGCTTTCTCCTGGGATGTTTTTTTAGCACTCGTCGACTACCATAGGACTTGTGGAGACTTCTGAATTTGGGTAACTAAGTCTCCACTTTACACTTCCCGACATCCCGTAATATGAATACCACTGCCTCATATTATCACTAGAAACACTATTCAATGATTTCCAAGTAGTTAGGAATCCATACTAAAAAAAAGAAACACTGTGAAAGCAATGCAAAATACGAGCACGTACGAGCCTCCCACTTGCACTAATTTGCCGCTGGTATTCTGTCATTTCTTACTCATATACACACTCACACTTTATTATTTCTAGTACTTTATTACACTTATATATATCTACAGTCCTTTACCTCTTCCCACACGATGTTTAGTAGGGGTAGAGGTCACAGGGCCTTTTATAATGGGCGCAAAAGCGGCAGAAATGGAGGGGCGTGACTGCGATGTCCTTACACGTTGAAGGACGAGAGTGAACTGAGTGTACTGTACGTATCTCGGTAGCCAAGAGTTGAAAATGTCAGCTGCTAATGTATATGCTAAGAAATAAGTCGTAGGAAATCTAGACAATACATAATAAATTAGGTAGTTCCAGGTGAATATAGATATCACTCAGGCTTCTCCCTTCCTTTCTTATATACATTTATATTACGAGAGTAGCTCATACAGCATATTTCACGAAGAAAAAAAACGGGAAATTAGCAAACGAGTGCAAGTTGGATGTTGCCAAGTGATAATTAGCCAATTCCAGGTGTATGGCACTATCAATTTCCTTATTTTTATATATATATATATTATTTTGTATAAGAATAGGGCATAGGGCTCATTTCAATGGATGAAATCAGTGGAAAAATCCAGGGAAAATTTGCATAGCGCAGAGCAGCTGAGCAGACAACACGAGAGGCTAATGGAGGGGAGTCTTGAATGGGGGAAAATGGCTAAATTGTCAACAATGGATGGGAGTACTGATGACATTAGCAGCTCTGACTATTGTTGGACATTGGCAGTGCTGATAGACGATACAAGTCACCACGTGAAAGCCCGGGCAAATTTAAAACAACACAAAATCACAAAAGTGATGCCCCGCGGTATGATCCATTGCACCTGAGCATCACGGAAGTGACAACCTGTGGTTAAGGGGTTAAAAGAAGAAAATATTAATGCTCATAATGCATAAATGGCTTGGTAAGGAAGAGGTGCTAGGGAGTGTCGTTAACCAATGAGAATGAGGGTTTTGGTGTCTTCCTCCCAATCATTAGTTATTTTTCCCACTTCTCCATGTTACAGCTGCATTAGTTCGTTAGTTAGTCAGTCCTCGTTATAAGTTCGGGATGTCCTCCAGAATATCACAACTTTTTCCATACTCTTGGCATTGTAAAATTGGGGAACCAACTAAATCAGCTCTGAATGGACTTTTAATTCATTCACAGCAAGGATGTATTTTTTATTTGGTTCTTCATACAGCCATGTGATTTTATTCAGTGTATGAATGACTTTTGAAACTGGAGGGATTAGATGTAGCTTTCATTAACCCCTTCACAACAAGAGATCTCCCTACAGATGAATAAAATTTTCTGGTTGTGGTCTGTTTGCGGTGAAAAAGACATCATTGGAAGAAGGAGTTAACCTCTGAAATCCAGGTGACATTTTTCATCCAACTTAGGTAAGGCTGCTTGTATTGATGGGGTATACTAACCCCTCTAGTTTGAGAAGTCTTTCCCAATGTTATCATCTGAAGAGAGCAAAATAAAATTTAAAAATACACTGCCAGTGTAAGGGGATAATGGACATTTTTTTCTTAAATTTACTTTCAGCCTAAGAGGAAGGAAAAATAATAATAATAATTAAAACAAGATAGCTTATAATGAGGACTTTGTCATATTTTGTGGAGTCGTCTGTTACTAGTCGAAGCTCATCAAAGGTGGGATATCTCCTGTAGATGTGTTTGCACGCAGGCTCGGATGATGAGTGTTTTCTGTACATATCTAAACAATACATCCTTGGCACCCCTGCTGAACACACAATGAGACCTATGTGTACAGCTGTTAGTGTAACTGGACATGTACAGTTGTCAGGTGTAGTGTCTGCTCACCTACTATTTGGTACTGGAAAAGGGATGGTTTCATGTGGTGGCATCAGTAATACCTGGGCGACTCTGTTCCGTGGTTATGCAGATACCTAGTGCGTCTTCCTAATTTCTTAAAGGAAGCTGGTGGACTGAAGAAAGGTATTTCAGTATGCAGACTCACCAAGCTCACATTCAGACAAGCCTGGGGCCACAACAACAACAACCATCTAATCATAGTCCTGGCTGAAAGGAATTTGTAACCAGGGTTTCTCACTGAATGAAAACTTGTTGGTAATTTGAAGCATTTCCATGCTGTGTGAGTAACACTGTCAAAACAGACTGTTCTTTGTGTAGTCTGCCAGAGTCTCAAATTGCCACCTTTATGCTGGACACTGGACAGTGGTATGATATTGCTGTGAAACTCTGGTCACTTCTGCCAGTCAGGCATAGAGGTGGAAGGTGAGCAGAAACTAGTACTGACAGCTGTTCACTGTAACTCTTCAGCCCCTCCAGTATGATGACATATTTATGTTGTTTATTCTTGATGCTACCAGTGGATTTTATGCAGCTTAGAAGAAACTTATTAGTGATGGGGAAGTTTCTCCTCTGCTGACTAAAATAATGTGAGTGTAGCCAAGATAAGCTAAATTAATATATCTTCATAGTGAAGTGGTTAACATACATTATTAGACATGTGTACAGGAATTGTATGCTACATGTACAGTCAGGTACAGAAGTTTGCTTACTATATCTACTTCACACTTAGGGCATGTCCATCATGCATGTCCATCACTCTCCTCCCTGATATATTTTTCAGAGAATATCATTTATGGACAGGGAAACATACCTAGCCTCTCTCAGCTTAGGAATCTTAACCAGCAGAGAGAAGTGAGGAGTAGAAGAGGTGAAATATTAAGTGAACTTTTTTCCACAGTTGTACCTAGTTGTACTGTGCCTGTGATGTGACAGCTTCACTAATGTACACAAGTAAATCAGCTGACACAGATGTATATACCTAGTTTTAAAAGATAGTCAGCATATCTTTTCAGTGATATACACCAGCTTGCCTGCATGTTAAGATGAGTTTGTGTAAAAGTAATAATTTCTAACCATAAGCATAGTTCAGTATGTAATATAAGATTAGTACTATACCTTTGAGCCTGGGGATGTCTCTTTCATTTTATTCTTTACTCTCATGATGATTTTATTCAGCTTAGGGTAAGTTTTTTTGAACAGGAGAGGTAAGATGTAGCCTTAATAAACCCCTTTAGTACGAGAAGCCTTTCCCAAGCTGAAAAAAAATTATGTGTTAGCAGCAAGAGTAAGCTAAAAAGGATGTCACCCAGATTCAAAGGATAAGATTGAAATGGCCATAACTTTAATTCTTGTGCAATTCTAACTCATAAATTCTAACTAAATATAAGTGATGTATTGATAAGTATGGATAAAGAAGAGAAGTTTAAGTCTTTGCTGTCTGGTGGTCGAGTATACAGGGTGGTCCATAAATTGTGCCTCGTGTCTTGTGTGTTGTGGGGATGGCTCAGTCTGCTGGTGTGAGGGGCAGTTATTTAAGCTGATTCATGATATCAGTAATCAGCCATGCTTTCAGTGGATGCAAGGAAAAAAAGAAAGAAAAAAAAAGTCAAGAAGTAATGATATGGTTTACACCTAGTTTAACTTCCAGTCCATAAAAAATATCAGCTTTACCATGGTTAACCTCAGTATGTGATTATTTAAGTGGATGCCTGGCATCATTTGGTTTAAAAAGAACGAAAAGGGTTATGGGAAGTATAAAATTGTCCAGGGTACTGGGAATGCTGAGTGAGTTATCCCCACAGCACAGGGGAACTGAAATGTGTAATTCATGGACAATCCTGTATTTGGCTAGTGTTAGCTGTCAGCATGTTCTCTGCACTCATTATCAAGGGCCAAATGTCTCAATCCATCTTGAAGTTGACACCTTCATTTCATTGATGGATTTTTTTCCAATTTATTCTTGCTGCCTTGAGCCAATTCTCTTTCGCTTAAGAAGAAATCCAAAGTCCTGAGGAGTAAATGATAGCTATATTTAACCCTCCAGAGTGAAAAATTTCTTGAAATAAATTTAATGACTAGGAGCCTTAATTAATGATTGAGTTAATGAAGGCTGTACCTGGCTCCTCTCGTTTGAGTCTCACTGAAGATGAATAAAATTATCAGGAGGCAGCAAGAATAGAGTAAGAAATGCATCATTGGACTGAAGAGGTTAAAAATAATGGGGTAGCAATTAAGGGGGGAGGGGGTAATATAGATCTCTTCCTATTTTTGTTACTAGAAATAATGCTTGCAGATTTATTCAGTACTTAAAACCATCATTACTATTTTCTTAGATTGCTACTTCCCCCTTGATGCACAGTGAACTCTTGATTTATGGACATCAGTTTACCAGATTTAGGAAACGACAAACTTAATTTTCCTCTCCTAATGAAGATTGGTAACCCCACTGAGCTCATGAGATGGCCATGTGTAGTCTAATTGGAGGACTGATTTAACTAGTTACCAGAGAGACTCATTTATGCTTCATAGTTAAGGCACATTGAATTTCATGGATTGCAAGTTGTGAAAGTGGCCCAGTTCCATCATGTAAAAACAAGCTGACTGTAGATCTGAGTATTTAACAAACTTTTGGACCTAACAGCCAGTATTAATGGACAGTGGCCATTAAATAACAATTGGATTTAAAGCATTAACAGATAGATGGATATAATGGGCTGTCAGAATTATTAGACAGTCAGAATTAAGAAACAGCAGCCATAAAAGACAGAAAGATTCTGTGGACAAGCAGAATTAATGGATAACTGGAATTAATGGACAGTCAGGAATAATGAAGTCAAATTTAACATGCTGTCATATGTATTTAACGGACAGTTGGCATTATCAAACACCACTCCCTTTACCCTCAGTTAGTCTGTGTAAATCAAAGGTTCACTGTACTGAAATGTTCCTCACCACCACCATGAAAGTTTTCTGTGTGCCTTCTTTTGCAACCCCTGTGGCTAATGTGCTGCTTCCCATGTGCCATTGTGTTACAGCAACAGAGAGACACTGACTTTGACGAGATGGAGGCCTGGCTCAACGAACAGGTGAGTTACCGGTATTCAGTGTAGCCACAAGCATCGGGTATACTGGGAGAGTGATTTTGAACAGTTATTTGAACAGACATTATGAGAATTAATTGAGGGAACAGCCATTATGAGAGTTGATTGGGACATTATGAGAATTGATTGGAGAAGCAGACATGAGAGTTGATTGGGGGAACAAACATTATCAGAATTGATCGGGGGAACAGACATTATGAGAATTGATTGAGGGAACAGACTTTATGAGAATTGATTGGGGTGATCATTATTTTGGCTGCTTGGTAAAGTAAATGTTTGATTACTTGGATTATGAGCAGGTAGATGATGGTCAGTGTTGGAAACTTGATAGAGTAGTTGTCTGTTTAAACACCTCATCATTTGCAATATGAAAAAGCAGGTGGATGGTGTATATAAGAAGGATGTGGGTAGTAACTCAGTTCATTTGTCCTGAGATGAATAAAATTGGGGTAGCAAGAAAGAAATGAAAGACATCATATCAAAGAGGTCAAGTGTGCTGGATACCAGTAGCCTGGCCTCAGGAGGGATATGAGGGAGGGAAGGTAAGTGAATGAGAAGTAAGAATGTAGAGGGCAGGTGAGATGTAAAGAACTTGGAGAGAAGGAGAGAGAGAGAGAGAGAGAGAGAGAGTGATTTAGGTTTAGGGGATAGAGTTAGGGAGTGTGAGTGAATTGAGTGAAATGCATAAATGATGTAGGGTAGTCTGGAATTGGCTGTTACAGTTACAAGATATCCAAAGTACTATTTTAACCTCTTCACCCAGAGGACATACTTTTCATTTAATTCTTACCACAGCACATGTGACACTTGTGCATCTCAGGAGAGACCACTTATAGTGGAAGGGATAATGAAGACTATAGCTACTTCCTCCAGTTGGGTTAATGTCCCTTGAGCTGAGTAAAATCATATGAGAGTAGGAAGAATGAAGTGAAAAAGAGTGTCACAGGCTGAAGGAATTAATGGATTATCAGATTTCTGCCGTACTGCTTCTGCTAGCATCATCACTCCAATATGGTTAAATAAACATATAGCATTAGAATCACAGTATTAACACCAGCACTCGCAGTATGTTGTTATACTTTTATTTTTACTATCTCCTAGTGGTGTAGTCTAAGGGAGAGGCCAGGCCACACCTGAAATGCCACCCCAAATTTCTGGGAGAACACCCCCAGACCCACCTAAAGAATCCTTTGTGGGCCATTGTATTACTGGGCTTGGCCATCTTGTTTTTGAAGCCTAAGTATGCCTCTGCTGTCTGCAGACAATTTTGACCTCCTGGGAAGGTTTTTGAAGTGGAAGGGTTAGATACAGCTTTCAGCAAACCCCTCAGTGAGAAGGGTATTTTGCTAACTTCAATAAAATAATCTAGAGTAGCAAGACTAAACCAGAACAATACATATGGGTAAAGGGGTTAGGCCTAGGTAAGCAATGTCTAATTATGGTAACTTGGAGATAACTGAATGTTAAGCTTTATATAAACTGCAACTTGCATCTGTGTCAAATTCTGTTGTGCATGAAACCACCAATTTAGCTAAGAGTTAATGAAAGAATATTGAGAAAGTCCCTGTTACATACCACCTTTTTTGGACTTGCATTCTGCTGTTATGTCCCTAAGAATTTACTGAAAAATTTCCTGTTAAGTGCATTACTGCCTCTAAAGCTGATGTGTCAGTTTCATAAATTTACAGCAACATTTGTATTGAAAAATTTGTGAGATTTTGTAACAGCATCGTCATATAACAAGGACTCACTGTATCATATTAAAGTGCTGTGCAACCTATTACACAGAAGCATTAAACTTATTAGGATGATAAAACTGATGGTTAATTAATGTGATTTTCACTGTACAAAATGTATATATCCTGTTTACGATGTCTTCAAGATCTATCCTCGTGCTTTCTTCTACCAACTTAGTGTTTTTTCCCCCACTTGCACTCCCCCCTTCCCGATTGTTAAAGAAGATTTTAATATTGATCCACAAGACCCACCGATGTGTCAGAAATATCCTCCACTGATACCACGACACAAATCATGAGTGAAACTGCCGTAGTATATATTCAGTATGGACAGTAGGTGTTTGCATCAGAGGGTAACATAAAGGTGTTAGATATAGCCTTGATAATCCTCTTCAGTATGAGAAAAATCCCTAAATCATCTGGGGTAAATTATCTTGTCTCCTGTCCCATTCTGTTGATTAGTTCTCTCTGTCATGTATTTTCCATATTCCTGGTTTTTGGACCCCACTTCACCCCTTCCTTGGGTGGCAGAGGGGGTGATGATGATGATGGGTGGGAAAAATGAGTTGGGGTGATGATGATGGGTAGGAAAAAGAGTTGAGGTGATGATGATGGGTGGGAAAAAGAGTTGAGGTGATGTGATGATGATGGGTGGGAGAAAGAGTTGAGGTGATGATGATGATGATGGGTGGGAAAAAGCCTTCCTTGGGTGGTAAAGAGGGTGTTGATGATGATGATGGGTGGGAGAAAAGAGTTGGGGTGATGATGATGATGATGGGTAGGAAAAAGAGTAGAGGTGATGATGGGTGGGAAAAAGAGTTGAGGTGGTGATGATGATGATGGGTGGGATAAAGAGTTGAGGTGATGATGATGGATGGGGAAAAGAGTTGAAATGAGGATGATGGTGATGATGACTCTCCTTCCTCAGCCAAACAGTGAACAAGCAGGTGGAGAGAGAGCCAAAGAGGAGACCATTTCATCCTCCGAGTTTGACCGCTTCCTGGCTGAGCGTGCGGCGGCAGCTGACTCCCTCCCCACCATCCAGGCCGCCACGGGGTCTAGCGGACAGCGGCAGCGGACGATGGCACGGGACGACAACAAGGACAACCAGATGTTTGCACTTTAAGGGTCGTATTCGAAGTGGCATTGTAGATTTCCTAGCACCTCTTCCTTAGTAACTTTTTCTGCACCTAACACCTCAGTATCATCTTGTATGTCATTAATATACCGTATTTCGATATTAAAGTGATTTAAATGGCATACAAGGGAATAAATGAGCAAGAAAAATTATATAAAGAACATACAAAAGAATGGTAGGTGGATTGTGCAAAATAAATCAATGATAGGTGTAATATGCAGACTAAATCTATAAAAAGATTATATAAACAGCATACAAAGGAATGGTAGGTGTGTATGCAAAATAAAGCAATTAAAAAATTATGTAAACTGCATACAAGGGAATGTTAGGAGTATACGCAGAATAAATCACTAAGGAAGAGGTGCTACACAGCCTCCTATGCCACCTGGAATACAAATCTAAGCCTCCTGCACCACACCTTACCTCACCAGGCTGTACCTGTCCCACTACATCTCGACTCGCCTGTCCCATCTTATCTTTGCTCTTTTGGTCTGATCTAATCTAATCTAACCTCTTTTGACTAAACCTAACCCAACCTAATACAGTATATCCTAACCAAGCCCAGCCTAACCTAACCCAATCAAACCCACCCCAACATGACCAGAGCCAACACAACCTAACAGCCTAACCCAACCCAGTGTATCTTAACCTGTCCCAGCCTAATTTGTAACCCAATGTAACCCACCAAGACACAACCTGACCCAGCACAACCTAACTTAATCTTATAGCCCAGTGCAGCCTAACCTCTTCCAGTCTAATCATCTGTAACCTGCCCTAACCTCACTTAACCTTGCACTACTGTTACTGGAGGCACATGTTTTTATCACACCCTGCTGATTCATTCTGCAGGCCTAGCTAGTGGGTCCTGCCTTTTGGTACCATTGTAGCGCTTAGTAACCCCTTCAGTACGAGATGTCTGGTCAAAGAAAAAAAAACATTTGTTGATAAAGTAAAATAGTAAACACTTGTTGATTCTGAAATTGGTATGAAAGAAAGGCTTCTGGCTATGTAAATAACTATGTAGTGAACATTTTTGACCATGAATGAAAAATGTATCATTGCCAGCTAAAAGTGGTATGAGAGATCCATCCAGTATTGAAAAATTATGGCCTGGGTGTGGGGAGAATAAAAATACACAGTTAAAAATTGCCTCTGAGTAGGAATAATAATTTTGCACAGACCTGGAAAAGCTTGCCTGGCAGTAGGAAAAATAAAATAGCGAAGACAAGAATCCTAATCTACCCCCAAAATGGAAAGAATAATGTGCATATTTATATAACTTCTTCCCTAAACCCTTTAGTAAGAGAGGTAAACCAAATTGCTTATAATTGCCTGACAGTAGAAACGCTAATATACTTTTACTTAAAATATTAAAGTGGACTGTCTCCTGCTTCCGTCAGTATATCTATCCAAAACTGAATGAAGTTATTAGCATTAGCAGGAAATAAATATGTGTGTACCATAAATGTTAATAGAAATGGTGTACAAATCTTGCAGTATGAGAGATTTCCAAGCTAAGTAGAATCATGTGGGGGTAGAAGAGATGTTGCCATACTGAAAAGGTTAGACCATTTGTTACAGTGACGCAGTTAAATATCTTGCTACCACTGAATTCTTTTATTCATTTTAGGAGAGCCATTTTTAAATGGAGGTGTTTGATAAATCATTCATTGACCTCTCCACTGTATTTGAACTTGCTAAATTAAATACAGTAATATAGCATGTTAGCAATGTGTTAAAAACTTGAGCCAACTGAATAAGGAATTGGCTCAAGATTGCAACACTTGGCAGGCTGGCAAAAACAAAATGGTGTATAAAAGATGCCCCAGGATGGCAAGAATAAAATATAGATGTCCTCAACTGTAACCATAGCAAGAAGAAAATGTGAAAGACTTGCTTGTGCTGAAAGGGTTATTAACTTAATTACATAGAGCTGCTGCACAGCCAGCCACTCTCATCCTTCTCCTCATCACCACAAAGAATGGTAGAGGTATAGACGAGTAGTGCCACTTGGTTTGAGGCAGTAATCACATTTTCTCTTCATTATAAATTTTCCTTGTTGTCAGGTGTGCATGTGACATACGAATGCTGCCCACATCTCTATGGTTCAAAATCATCTTAGCAGGTGTTAAGTTGGCAATGAAATATGGATACCTAGTGGTCCAGCCAGTTAAGGTATTCCAGTTAGATATGGCCTATAAGGGTTCAGCTCCATGGAATGGTTTCTTTGCTTGGTGGTCTTGTATTTAAGTCAAATGTTGTTGGTAGCATAATACAGTAGGTCAGTCTCCTACCCTTAATGTTGCAGGGTTGGAAGCCCCCTGTGATCCATAGGGGGCAAATTGAGATTGGCAGTTATCATTTATATTGGAGTGGATAGTACAGTATAGTAGTATGTGACTGGATGCCCTTGCTGATGTCAGAATGGGGTCAGACACTTAACCTCTTGGTCGATAGTGTGCTTCTTAACTTGCGAGCCCACAGGAACTATCAAATAGAACATCTGCCGCTTAAATGTCAAAGTTAATTTTAGGCATATATACAAAGGGTACCAGTAAATAAGTATGTGAGATTAAGAATTTCACACATCATATCTGACAACAGGTCGTATTCTCATCAGTTAAGGAGGCTCACCAGTACCTCATCCTCACCATTGTTTATCTGCCAGTGGTACATTAATATTGTCTTAATGCAGACTGTCGATATTATCCCTTTCAGTCCTATGATGTACTTGGCTTTGTGTATTTAATTCTTACCACTAACAGACTGTTTTTGTATGTTTTGCTAGAGAGGGACACCTTCATGTGTTGGCACTGATATAAGGGGGCATCTTGCCTATCTGGTAATACAAATACCAATCGATTATTTCCCCTCCCCCAAATGGAGGATGGTGGACTATGGGAGAAGGGTAACTAAAGCCTGCAGTCCACCAGGTTGACATTTCAGATGAACCTGGGGCTACAACTACTACTGCAAGAGAGACTTTGAAAAATGAGGTTAGGTATAACTTGCATTAAACCCTTTGTTACTGGAAATATCCCCTAAACTAAATAGATTGTCTTTAGATAGCAGGAGTAAAATACAAAATGTGTTGCTAGAGTAGTTAAAAATAGACAACATGCAAGATAATAGTAAGGTGTACTAGGCAGTATAAATCAAGAGGAAAGAAGTGTAAGAAAGCCTCGTAAATCAGTGAGAATACAAGCATAAGTTAACAAAGCACGATGATGCTAGAAAAGGTGAGTATTGCTTCAGTCAGAGTGGTGCTGCTAGTTTACATTTATACCCAAAGAATTGTATATTGATTTTATATATACAGTATATTAAATGATGTTGATAAGTGACTACGGTATATACGATCGTTCCTTTAACTTTAGTGTGACCTTTGTAATGAGACAGGTCATTTACTTTCATTCAATTTTTGCTTCCAATATATTTTGATAATTTATGATAGTTATATACAGTATAGATTTATATAATATAAATATATAAATACAGTATATATGTACTGTGTAGATATCAGTGTGGATGGATGCGTGCTGTCACTAGAGGCGTAAGTTTTATGGGGAGTATAGGTGTCCGAATTCACAGACAAACTTACGGCAAATTCAGCATTGTAACTATGATTTTATTCCTGCAGGATGAACAGGGGACAAAAGAAATTGTATGTTCTCTTTTCCTTGTCCCTCCTGCAAAGGCTAATACAGGGTCATCTATAAATCAGCCAGAAACTCACTTGGTATCTTATGTGTTGAGGCTCAGTTTGCTGTTGTGAGCATGGGTGTGATAATGAGAGGAGGAAATAAATAAATGATGCACAGTAAGCGTCGATAACACTGACTGAACTATTCCCACAACACGTGAGAAATTGCCTGGTGGAGTAAAAGGAGAGTATTTTGACTACTCTGTATAACCTGTATTAGTTTTCCTCCCATAATAGTTTTTGTAGGAGGAAAGAGAGAGACAGGAATGTACTGTTTTTCCTTTCCTTGTTCCCCCTGCAGTGACACGTAAATGTAGAAATTTTCCTGGTAAGTTTGCTTCTTGTGAAAATATAGTTACAGCACAATTTATCGTGATGTTTGTGAATTTCCACCCACGTTTATGTGAAAATTTGTTCTCCTTGTATCTTAATCAAAAATGGTTCAGCAGAGTATAGTCATTTACCCCTTTAATCTGAGGATGTATTTTATTCTAACTATTACCAGTTAATTTTATTTAGCTTAGGAGGGATTTTTCAAACTGGAGGGGTCATGTATATCCTTTATTAACCTTGACTATATTCAATCTAGGAGAAATTTTTTTCGAGCTACAGTATGTCAATTTTAAGTTGGTGTAAAATTGCCTTCCCACCATGTTCAATGTTGAGCTATAACAAGAGGGTAACTCTAGAATATGCTGCTAGTCATGCAGAAGTTTTATGGAAAGAATGCCGAGCTGGAGTATTGTTATTTTCTGCTATTCATCTGTTGGAACTGTGCTTAAAACAGATGAAGGATGATGAGGTGTTAAGTGTAGCTTTGTATAACCTCCTCGCTACTGTACACTAGGGTTCCTCCTCGTTACTGTACACTAGGGTTCTCTCCTCAGCTGAGTAAAATTGTCTGGTAGCAGAGTGAGTAGATGTAAATGATGCGCCTGGATTGAAGGGGTTAAGCTGCATTAATGTGTGTTTAAAAGTTCTGTAATCAGCTGCAGCAGACAAGGCCACTGTGTGTGCATGTGTGTGTGCTTGCATGTGTATGTGTGTGCTGAGTTAAAGCAACTGTGTGTGTTTTTGTGTTTGCTGACCTCTTTATTTTGATGGCATAATTTCAGATATATCCTTGCTACCTCCAGATGCTTGTATTCAGATTAGGGGAGAGCATTCTTGTACTGAAGAAGGGAATAGAGACTTTTCTTTTCACCATTTCTAACTGAGGTCTCCTTTGAAGCCAAATACTGTACATATAATCATATGGGGGTAGCAGAAACAAAAGTAGATGCTATCTTAGTAAAGGGGCTAATTAGAGAGAGAGAGAATAATTAAGATGTCTTGTGCCTTTCCTTGTGCTGTATACTACCTCCCCTTCTATTGCCCCATCCTTTTTGGATTGCTTCCTATCCCTTTCTTCAGCTGTATCCTTGACTTCGTCTTCCTTTATCCATCCTGACCCTCTCTTGCCTCCTTCCTCTTCCTCTCCCTGCCATCTCTTTTCTTCCTCCCCCCCCCTCCTTATCTCTCTCCTCTCCCCATCATACTCCCCTGTCTGTCTTCCTCCCCTCTTCTTGTCTTCCTCCCTCCCTCTCCTTCCCTTTTCTTCTTGCCATCCCCCTCTCTCCCTCCTGTCCTCCCATTGTTGCTTCCTCCCCCATCCTGCATCTCTTCCTCTTTCTCTTTCCTTTTTTCCTCCATCTCCTCATCCTTTCCTCCCTGTCTCTTCCTTCCCCTTCCTCCCTACCCCCAGCATCCTTCATTCCTCATCTTTCCAGCTCCGTATCAACCCCCTTACTATAATTGACATAATTTTAGTCTTGCTATCCACAGACATTCAACTGAGGAGAGACTTTATGAAACTGCAGAGGTTGAATGTAAACTTCAATAACAAGTAACACCCTCACAGCTGGAATTGAGGGGTATTATGTAACTAACTGCTGGTTCCACATAACGACATCCCTCTTTAACACCATGATTGAAATAAAGAGGTCAGTCTCATGGAAATTCCTGAGTGGAAAATTGTGGTCAGTTGCTGATGGATAGACTCAGCCAGTGTCTTGTCAGCACTGGTGAGAGGGTTCAACTCTCTTCACCTTAAAAACAATTTTCCATGTAATATTTTGGTATATCTAGATGATTTTATTCTTTTTTATGGAGACTGCTATAGTAAAAAATGTTTTAAAAGAAGTATATCTAGCCTCTCCAGTTGGAAAAGTATCTCAAACTGTGTAAAAATTGTCATGGGTAGCATGGATACTGTAAAATGATAAAATGGCCCATGGTTGAACAGATAATATAACCTCTCCAGTTGTAAAAGAAATCACAAGCTGAATAAAAATTGTTGGGTAACAAGAATGAAATGAGAAATGTCCTGTGGAAATATTTCATGGGGTACCATGAGGGAAGTGAAAATATGTCATCTGGCAGAAGCGGTTACAAGCTATAATTTTTATATGCAGTACTGGTAATTAAGCCAAGAGTGTGGACAAAATGTGGAGGATATGCATGTTGTATTTTTCACATATAGCAGCTGCTTTTATTTGGGATTGCTACACTGTGCCTCCCTCAGCTACGAGAGAGCAGCCCTGTTCATCACTGTTTACATCTGTGGGTAATATACTGAGTGGCCTTGGAGGATTCTTAACACTGCACCATTAGTGATTAATTTTGCCTATTACACTTAGCAATTTCTTGTTTGTAAGTTAATATTAAGTATTGTTTGCTTCAGTAATACTGTATACAAGAGGATATTGAAATGTAATGTGCAGAGTAAATTATGAAAGGTGTCGTGAAATCTCCCAGACCACTTAAAATATAACCTTGTGTCTTACCATACACTTTCTGCGATATGCACTTCAAAACTATTTCCGATACCTGGTATGGTAAATAATAAATAAAGAGTCAGTAAATTAAGACCAGCATGTCAATATCTTCCTTCCTGAGTCATAGTACAATGAGTCCTCGATAAAAGAAAGGGATGGGGCCAAAAAAATCTTTCGTAATTCAAAATTTTGTATATCGGAACAATTTCCCCCATTGAAATATACATTAGTGGTAGGTGGTGGCGACCATCATCCACTCACTTGATGTAGTGCTGCCTACTTCTTCCTTAGCCTTTATCATTCTTTTTTTGTGCCTGCCTTCCTCTCTTCCTATTTTTCCTATCTTTCCTGTCACTTCTTATTGCTTTTCTTTCTTTTATAGGTGGCTTTACATTGAGTGACAAGCCAAATGGTTTCCTGTAAGCCAAGAAACCATTTACAACGCTGGGTGGTAACCATATAACCAAACCATATGTGCTCCCTACGTGTCAACAAGTGGGTTGGTGGAGGGTTAGTGCCCCTCCCTGTAAAACAAATAACTCAAAGTGAAATGGCCACCCTTTACGGGATTATGGCATCTGGTAGTAGATAGAAATATACATACAAATGGAGGGATGCATCCCAGGCCTTCCTCAGACTCCTCACCTAAACTTTACCCCTCCTATTTTGAAGTAAGTACTGTAATACCTGTAGAAGTAAGTAATACCTGTAGATGTAGAGAATGAGGTGGCCATTTTCTTGTACATCCCCTTTTTCTTGGTCACAGTCCCAATGGTGGAAGCTGCAAGGCCTAAAGCATGCCCAATCACCAAGACTCCCAGCCCCTCCTTGTGGCTTCTTATAATTTCCAACTTCCTCTCCAGAGTTAGAGTCCAGTGCTGCTGCTTCTTTGCAGCGGGCTCCTCCGATTCTGGAGATGATGCAGGGCTCTTGGGAGGCATGTCTCAACAGTACGAAAAGGTATAGAGCTGCAAAAATATCTTCACGTACAGCGAAGCTGCAAGGAGGGACGTGGACTCAACTGAGAAGCGCGTGAAAAATTGTTTACCAGAGAGGGGTTCATTCGTTTCCTCACCGCAAGTGATCGCGGCGCTGTGCACTGTGCCCATTTTGAATTTTTTGTATTTCCTCGCGTATCGCTTTTCGTATCATCGAGACAGATACTTTTGTAACATGGAATTTGTCCTATATTCATCGCTTTCGTAACATCGAAAATTCGCACTTTGAGTTTTCGTTTATCAAGTACTCACTGTATGGTACAATTTATAGTGAAAGGTTGTTGCTGTTGCTTAATCCTGGTCTGGCTGGCCTAGCAAACCCATTTGTAATGGGGTGTATTAAAGCCTGCGTACTTAGAGGCAAAGCGGGGATCCTTTCTTTGGCTCAGTGGAGGGTTGTGAGAAGAGAGGAAGAAATCAGTAGGATGGAAGTGGTGGAAGCAATGAAGAAAGTTAAAATGGGGAAAGCCCCAGGAATTGATGGAGTGTGTGGTGAAATGCTGAAGCATGGGGGAGAGATAGTAATAGAATGGATGTGGAAGGTGTGCAGATTGGCGTGAGAGGAAGGTAGAG
>JAGKTI010002252.1:0-24737 GCA_018397915.1 Birgus latro | reverse complement strand
CTGTATTGTGATCCTTTGTCCTCCACTCTGAACTCAGAAGGGAGCAATGGAAATGAATAAACTGAGAATAGCTTGTGGAGTTAGAGGGGGAGACAGGCTGACGTTTGATGTGAAAGAGCGTTTTGGTGTTGATGGAAATGTGCTAGAAAATCTGAGATGGTTTGGCCATGTTGAGAGGGTGGAGAATGAAAGGCTAGAGAAGGAAAATGGGATGGAGAGGTATGAGAGAGAAGGGGCGGGGGTGAACTGGAGAAAGCATAGCAGAGGACAAAGTGACTCGGAAGCCATGCGTTCATATTAACCACCCCTTATGGGATTGAGGCGCCTAGTAATAAATACAGTAGGCAGACAGATGACTACCTTGAGCCGAAACAGAATTATTCCTAAACCTTTACAAGACAGAAAAAGACAAAAGGAATGGGAAATATATTACTCGAATCTAAAGGACAAGAAGATATATTATGAAGAGAAAACACCCCATATATAATCAGAACAATAACACCAGGGAGCCGAAGCGATGGCAATCCCGAGGGCGGTTACTGGAGTGGTGGCAGGTGGGATCACACGGGGCAGAGAAGTTTCCAAATAGCACGTGGAATTTGAGGCTTTCGTGTTCGTACGTGTGCCAGTGCCTTTGTAACAAGTCCACGTGCTAATTTTGCGAATACGGCTGTCGGAGCTGCTGTTAATATATATATATATAAACAGCACTTGTGCAGTATAGGCCTAGACCATGAGACATTGGCCCAACAAAATGCACAAAATAAACACGAGGTAAATAGACTTTATTGTATTACTTGGCAAGGTAGCTACCCAGAACGACAGGTTTGAACAGGTGTGGTTGTCATCTCAAAATTGTAATCAGTTTAGCTGAGACTAGTGGGGTTACCAGCACGGAAGAGGTGCTTTGGAGGGTAAGTTTAGCGGGCGTCACAACTGAAATAAAAGTAGTTTGAAGTGTTTTGTTAATATCAGACTTTGCTGTAACTTTTCTTCCATGACTTGTTGCTGATGAACTCCTTTCCCAGCTTGAGGTCATTATTCCCCTCCTCTGGGGATCATTAATAACCCCAGGGGTCATTTGCAGCAGAAATGTCACAGGAGAAAAGTGTTGGCAATTGATGATATAAACATAAAATACTTCAAAAATACTGGAATTCCAGTTGTGGTTTCTGAGAGCACTTTCATCAGTTTCTTGTGTTATATTTTCTAAGCATTTTTACATTTTGATTTTCCTAAATGTTTAGTTTCCAGCTGTTAAGGTTATTCAGTTTTACAGCCTAACCTGTCATCCCCAGTCTTAACTAAGGTGTTACCATAAATTATGGTAGACATTGTGCTGGAAGAGACTCAAAGTGCTTGTGACTGGATTCCTAAGTATTGTAATCATAAGAACAGTTTAATATGGCATGGGTGGTCAGCATGTGTGGAAGTTATTTGTTTTTCATTGTTCAGTTTCTGACTTTGGTTTTCCCATTATTTGTTAAGGTATGCTTCATATTTCTGAGCAGTATTTGTGTTATTACCCCAAATATATACCAGGCTGACTAATCTAACCAAACCCAAATTCAGTGTCTAACCCTATCTATCTATCTATCTATTGCCAGACGCCTCAATCCCGAACGGGGTGGCCACAAACAAATCGCCTCCATGTCACTCTGTCCCCTGCCATTTCACTACCACGCTCCCAACTCACACCCCCCTCTCTCATATACCTCTCCACTCCATCCCTCCATCTCATCCTCGGCCTCCCCCTCCCTCTCGCCCCCTCCACCTCACTCACATACACTCTCCTCGTCAATCTTTCACTCTCCATCCTCTCCACATGTCCAAACCACCTTAACGTGTTTCTCCTAACACTTCCCATCACGTCCTCAAGCACACCACAACGCTCCTTCACTTCCTTATTTGTTAGTCTGTCTCTCCATGTGACTCCACATGCTCCTCTCAAATAACTCATTTCCACTGCTCTCACTCTTGACTTCTGTCCTTCCAACAGGGTCCAAGCTTCACTTCTAACCCAATCAAACTAATCCAAAGACATGGCTGTCCGACACTGTTCAGAAGTACCTTGTTTTCATTGAGCATTTGTCATAGATTTTTTTTTTTTCATTCTCCATAAAATATATACACAATAAGCCCTTCATAAGTCAAACTATATGGGGTTCTAGGGTAATTCGACTTACTGAATTTTCCAACTAACCAGAAAGAGGCCTGTTGCAAAAAAAACATATGCAGTACCGCACCTGTCTTAACTCCACAGTAGTCACAAATTACATTTGATCACTTGTTTTTTTAACACAAAGAAGCATTTATCAAGAAATAAAAATAAGCAACTACGGTAAAACTGTTCGGTGCATGTCATGAGCTAGGCTAGGAGAGGAGGTAACATAGGTGGAGGGTGCAACAGTCACTTAATTATGTAAAGTTCTGTACTTATTTACTTAACTTTACAGTCAATTAAACTAAAATGTGACACTTGGAATATAATGGACTAAAATGTAACATTTGGAATATCTATCTATTGCCAGATGCCTTAATCCCGTAAGGGGTGGCCACAAACAAATTGCCTCCATGTTGCTCTGTCCCCCACCATTTCACTACCCTGCTCCCAGCTCATGCCCCCCTCTCCATTATACGTCTCCACTCTATCTCTCCATCTCATCCATGGCCTCCCCCTCCCTCTCCCCTCCTCCACCTCACTCACATACCCTTTCCTCATCAGTCTCTCGCTCTCTATCCTCTCCACATGGCCAAACCATCTCACTGTGTTTCTTCTAACACTTCCTATCACATCCACACCACAATGTTCCCTCACTTCCTCGTTTGTCAGTCTGGCCCTTTATGTGACTTCACATGCTCCTCTCAGATAACTCATTTCCACTGCCCTCATTCTTGACACTTCAGTACATTAGAGTTGGCATTACAATATTGTCATGCAGTAACTTTTTCACTTTCATGCTAACTTCCTTGATTCTTATCACTGCTTTCAAAGAGCCAGCAACCTTTCTTCCTTGTCTGTACCCTTTCAAGCACTTCACCCTTTAAACTTCCATCCTTACTCATCACACTACCCAAGTACGTAAACACACTCACATTTTCCATTTTTGCCTCATCCATCCTCACTGTACATTCAGTGACTTCATTTCTCTCAAAGACCATAACGTTGCTCTTCCGTACATTCACCTTCAGATTCCGTTTCTTACACTCTTCCAGACTCATTTACCAAGCCTTGCAACTCCCCTTCATCTTCACTTAACAACAGAGTATCATCTGCAAACTATAGTACAGGGAGTTTCCACACACTGCCCTCTCTAATTAGGGCTGCTCCAACATCCTGTGCAAACAGTAGTACAGGGAGTTTCCACACACTGCCCTCTCTCACTGGGGCCACTCCAGCATCCACTGCCCCACCTTGTATCTCTTTTATAACCCCATCCACATACAGATTGAACAGCCATGGAGTAACCCTTTGAATAAACACTACTGGTAAGTCACACCTCGGTCAGAGTTTGACTTACTGGAAATTCCTCCTTCTGCAGGGTCGACTTAATGAGGTTTTACTGTATATTATGAGAGATATAAAGATGGTTTGTGTCAGGGGATGTGTACTACTAATTATGAGGGGAATAAGAGTGTTATGTGACAAGCGATGTTGAGCATGATGTGCATTTGATAGTCAGGTTCTCATCACAGGAGGATAGTTAATGTTTTCAAGCAATTAAAATCATTTCAAACTATACTATTCATCCTTTTATCGAGTCCTTATGTTGTGGTTGGCTGTGGTACAGCTGATGTTTTCTATGCACTGGAAGCTAAAACAAATGCCAGAACCAACTAATTACTTCTCAACAGTTGTTGGAAACTGTAATAAGATTCACAACAGTGTGGGAGTCTCAGTTTGAACTTTGATGTATTTTACCTATGAGTTTCTTGTGGTGGAGAGGTATGGTATATAGATAAGGGCGTGCGAGAGGGGGCAGCCTGATGGTGGAAGATAGGGTGACATGGAGGCATTTAAGGTATGGCCACTTTTTCTGGAATTAAAACAAATGGCTGTAGACTGATAGTTAGATAGATAATGGAGGGTGTTAACTTGGCAACTGTGGCATTAGGTTTCCTGGTCTATCCCCCATGCACTAAAAAAAAGTGGAAACTTTTTTTTCTAAAAAATAAATTTTGCTCGTATTGAGGTGGTTTGGGCATTAGGAGAGGATGGGGGATAGTAATTGGGTTCAGAAAGTGAGAAGCATTAATATTGGGGGTGGGGTTGCGAGGGGTAGACTGAAAAAGACGTGGGACGATGTTATTAAGTATGACCTTAGGGTTAAGGGATTGACAGGGAGGCTGCCTTAGATTGAGCAGCATAGAGAGCCGCCATTAGGTGACCAAGGCCAATGCATGCAAGCATGTTGGAGCCTTCAAAAGCTAAACGAAATGAAAGAGTGCATGGAAAAGTATAGGAAAAATAAATATGAGTTCATTATTCACCTTAGTTCTGCCATGGTGAAGTAATGATGACATATGGGAGAAATATCATCATATGATGTACATCACAGCTGTCGGGTTTATTATGTAAAGGTCACTTTTTCGTAAAGGAAATCTACTGTAATATGATAAGGGGAGAAATTAATTAGTATGTATATATATATATATATATAATTTTTTTTTTGCCTCACAGGGTAGGACAGGTATGACCGAGACATGCCGAGAGTGTGGTGGAAATAGTTTCTGCTTCCTAGAGGGTCAGCAGATATGTGAAGAGTGTCAGGTGGTGGTGGTTGGTTATACAGAGACGCTGAGCCAGGAGGAAGTTTGTTTGGTGGACCGCTCTCGCCTCATTTCCGCCGGCAGGATGATGCAGGACGGTGTTAGCAATCACGAGGGGTCAGGTGAGTGGCACTTGTTCTAGTTGTGGCTGCAGGTTCATCTGAAACTTGAACCCAAGAGACTGCAGGCTTAAGCTGACTTTTTCCTACAGTCTGCGAGGAACTAGGGGGTGGTTGTTGGTGTCATTGTTGTTGTGGCCTCTGGCTCACCTGAAATGTGAACCCAGTGGTCTGTTGGCTTTAGTTGTCCTTCTCTTACAGTCTACCATTCTTTTGGAGGGAACTGAAGGATATTTGTACAACTGGGCAGTGAAGATGCTCATTTATAACAGTGGCACCACATGAAGGCATCCTTTATCAGCACCTCAGGTGGGCGGTGCTGATGAGAGATGCCTTCATGTGCTGTCACCAGTGTGACTGGGTGGTGGAGCTGCATTGATGTACAAGCACCTTTCAGTTCCGCACCCCCCAAGAGGAAGACAGTGGATTTCAGGAAAAGGACAACATCAGCCAGCATCCGAGTTCACATCCAAATGAGTCTGGGACCACAACAGCAGCAACAAGAAACCTATTCAAATCCAGTCTTTCTGTATGATCTCTCCAAGCACACACTTATCTACCTTCCAGTTAACACATTTCTGGGGAGCAAAGAAAAATTAAATGATCTGCAAACTGCTCTAATTTTATATCTCATTAAGCCCTTTGATCCTGGGGTCCATTTTGTACACTTCAGTTGATTTTTCAGCATAGGAGGTTCCCTAACAGTGAAGGGGTTAATGGAGGCTGTAATCTAATACTTCAGTTAGAAAAATATCTGCCAGAATAAAGTTGTTTGGCCATACAACATAAGAACATAGGATGAGAGGATAACTGCAGTAGAGTGGTTGGCCATGCTAGGCAGCTTCTAGAAGAGTAACTGAACTACTAGAATGAGATAAGGATAGCAAAGAAGAAGGCACTCCCCTGCCCTCCAAACCCTCCAGCTGAAACTGGCAGGAAAAAGTCAGAAAGAACACCATGCAGCATAGAAAAACTGGCATGGACATTTTATAGGAAAGTGTGAAAGGAGAAAAAGAGACTATCATAATTTAACCTGACACAGAAGAAGAATGAATTAGTACTGGTTATAAGATTTTTTTTTTTCTATACCTACCCTTTATTTGTCATATGTTTATCTAGCCTAGGCTTGAAACTCTCAATGGAAGAGGCAGCAGCTACAGTAGATAGCTTATTCCATTCATTGAATACTCTATTGCCAGATCATTTTCTGCATATTTCCTAACTAAAATGGGATTTTTCTAGTTTGATATCATTACTTCTAGTCCTGTATGCTCACTTTAAGTACCTTGCTCATATCTCCCTTATTTATACTGTTCATCCACTTAAACACCTCAGTTAAGGCTCCCTTTACTCTATGCCTCTCTAGTGAGTGCATATTTATTCTTTTTAGTCTGTCTTTATATGACAGATTCTGAACTTAATGTATCATTTTGTCATTCTTCTCTGTACATTTTCTAATGAATTTATAACCATTCTATGGTAAGGACACCAAAATTGCACAGCATTGTCTAAATGTGGCTTTGACTAATGCTAGATAAAGTTGCAATTTTACTTTCGACGACCTATTGCTCACACTTCTCGAAATAAGTCCTAGGACCTTATTTGCTTTATTTCTTGCATCAGTACACTGTTGCCTTGATTTGAGGTCTTTACTAACCATAACTCCTAGATCTCTCGTGCATTCCAGTTTACTAATTTCATTGTTATCTAAGTTGTATTTAGTATCTCCAGTGGTCTTGCCTACATTAAGTACAGTACTTTACATTTTTCAACTTTAAATTCCGTTTGCCAAGTTTTAGACCATTTGGACAATATATTGAGGTCCTGTTGTAAGTTACGGCAATCGTCAGTCGAGTTAATGATTTGCCCTATTTGTGTATCATCAGCATATAGTAAGACCTCACTATAACGGACTAATTGGGGCCCAAGCCATTCTGAGAAATGCGAAATTCCGATAAAAGCGACATCCCGACTTTCCCCTGCTAATCCAGACTTTTTCCAATATATCAGACATTAGTTTGGATTGTACCAATGGTTTTTAAACTGTTTTCACTACCATTGCAGTACTGTACTGTGTTATACCTTCACTACATTAATCAAATGGTATAATAATACTGTACTGTGCACTGATAAACATGTCTTTATCTTATTGTGGTGAACGTAGCTGGTCAGGCAGTCTGGACTGCTTCTGGCTTTATCGGACCTTTTCCGATGTATAGGAGTTTAGTCTGGTAGCTCCTCGAGTCCAGTCAAAGCGAATTCCGGTCTATTGAAGTCGTTATGTCGAGGTTTTACTGTATTTGCAAATACAGTTCTGCTAGTGATATCTAAGTCTAGATCATTTACTTATATAATAAATAACAAGGGACCGAGCACTGAACCCTGTGGTACACCCCTGATTGCTAATCCCCAATCCGAGTTTATTCCATTTATAAATACTGTACAGGTATACCTTAGTATGTGATACCCGTAGATCCGATACTCTGCCTTAATGATGGTGGTAGAAATACCACCATACTCTGCCTAACAATGGCCAAACCCCGGTTTAACGATGGGTTTTGATTTGTTTTACTGATTTTGATGATATTTTATACCAAAATTGTGTGTTTATAAACTGTTAGTTTATAAACTGTTTTTAGACTTACATTAATGTGTTTTAGCCTTAGGTGGGGTGAACATTGTCACTTTGGGGTACAATTTACTAAGCTTAATTTTTTTCAGACTTATAATTGATGATTTTCAGACTTTATTTGTTGTTTTTAGCGAGTTATTTACAGGTGTTAGGCTTTGGTTTGCTTCTTTTACAACTGTTAGGCCATTTAGATTGCTTTCAACTTGTTTTGGGGCTCATTCGGGTGAGTTCTGGACCCTGATATACGATATCCTGCCTAACGATGGGTTTTTACTTAACCAGTTGTATTGTTAAACCGGGGTATACCTGTATTTGAAATTGTAACGAAAAAGCACATAGTTAAACATATTGAATCCAACAACTTAATCAGTGATAGTATGATTTTCACCATGAAAAATCCACTGTTAATATGCTCAGTCTCCTGACTCTCAGCGTTCATCAATCAATGGACCATTTCTAAAGCTTTTTGACAGAGTGTGGCACTGTTCCATGCTATCCATACTCCCCTGCTATGGACTAACGTCTTTTGTTCTTCTGAGTTCCTCATGTCTCAGCGACAGAAAGATGAACGTATGTTATGTAAATTCCAATATCCACTCAGTTAACGCCGGTGTGCCACAAGGATCGGTTCTGGCTCCAACACTATTCCTGATTCATATTAATGATCTCTTATTTGTCACCCATAATCTCATCCATTCATATACAGATGACTCAAGACTTCATGGTTCTTTCACACTCAAACACCCATTTACAAAGTTAAATATCTCTAACTCACAACTCAGTACAACCATCTCTGTAAATCAAGACTTATCTTGGGTCATTGAATGAGGACAAAATAACTTTGTCACATTTAATGCTAGTAAAACCAAAATATAGATGGGTCCCATTATGTGTGTGGGATATGTTAATGGAAGACTGCTTGGATAGTGGAAACTTGTACTATATAATGGAGTGAAAAGAAAGGTTGTGTCATGTCTCCATGGTTGTTCATTCTGTACATGGGTGGAGTTATAAAAGAGATACAAGGTCGGGCAGTGGATGTTGGAGCGGCCCTAGTGAGAGAGGGCAGTGTTTGGAAACTCCCTGTACTGTTGTTTGCAGAAGATACTGTGTTGTCGAGTGAAGATGAAGGGGAGCTGCAAGGCTTGGTAGATGAGTTTGGGAGAGTGTGTAAGAAATGGAATCTAAAGGTGAATGTAGGGAAGAGTAAAGTGATGGTCTTCGAGAGAATTGAAGCCAGTGAATGTACGGTGAGATTGGATGGGGAGGATATGGAGAATGTGAGTGCATTTAAGTACTTGGGTAGTGTGATGAGTTAGGATGGAAGTCTGGATGGTGAAGTGCTCGAAAGGGTGCAGCAGGGAAGGAAGGTTGTTGATTCATTGAAAGCAGTGATAAGAATCAGGGAGGTGAGCATGGAAGTGAAAAAGTTGTTACATGACAGTATTGTGATACCAACTCTAATGTATGGAAGTGAAGCTTGGACCCTGCTGGAAGGACAGAAGTCAAGAGTAAGATCAATGGAAATGAGTTATTTGAGAGGAGCATGTGGAGTCACATGGAGAGACTGACTAACAAATGAGGAAGTGAAGGAGCGTTGTGGTGTGGATGTGGACGTGATAGGAAGCGTTAGGAGAAACACGTTAAGGTGGTTTGGGCATGTGGAGAGGATGGAGAGCGAAAGACTGACGAGGAGAGTGTATGTGAGTGAGGTGGAGAGGGGGGGAGGGAGGCTGAGGATGAGATGAAGGGATGGAGTGGAGAGGTATATGAGAGAGGGGGGAGTGAGTTGGGAGCGGGGTAGTGAAATGGCGGGGGACAGAGTGACACGGAGGCGATTTGTTTGTGTCCACCCCATATGGGATTGAGGCGTCTGGCAATAGATACTGGACATAGATAGATAGAAAAGAAAGGATTGCAGAAACTAGTATAACGGATTACATAGGATTTAGTTAACTGACCCTGCCCACATCACCAAATTTGGGTCTAAATTCCCCATTTTCATAGTAGTTTCTGTAATAGCTGATGCTTGTATAATGGGACCCACCCATATATACAATTTACTGCTTGACAGATATTACCAGATTCCTATACTGTATTACCTTCACTGCTACTAATATTCGTATCTCCAAAAGTATTGAAATTTTCGGTGTTTCACATAACAGTGCCCTCAGCTGGACCTGTCATGTCAGATCACATGATAAAACCACCTTAAAGAAACTTGGATTATTGTACTGTACAGAGTTTGTAGCATCTTCACTGACGAGTAGTTAGCTGTAGTTTGTGAGAGTCATGTGTGCTCCCTTGTGGAATGGATGTAGAGAGGTTGCTTTAAAACAACTAGACAAAATTCAGACCAAAGTTGTTAGAATTATTAATAACCCTGCTATTATAAATAAAATTCCTCTTCTACAAGTAAGAAGGAATGTTGCTTCTCTTGCATTATTTTACTGGTACTTTTATGGCAAATGCTCATATGAAATTGCACCCATTATGCCACCTCTCCGTCCCTGTGCTATATGGGCATTTGGTAGCGCTCATGACGGGAATATCACACTGCCATATTTCAGAACTTCTGCCTATCAGAAATCTTTTATTTCCCAAACTTCATCTCTTTGGAACTCGCATCCCCAGAGTTATTTCCCAAAAAACTTCAACCTACAGCTGTTCAAGTCCAACTGTTACAGATTTTTTTTATGAATGGAGCACACCAGTACAGTAATCTTGTGTATGGATTATTTTTTTATTCATTTGTTTTTCCTTCCTCTGTTCTGTCATTTAAAAAAAAAAAATGTCATGTCCTTCCTCCTCGTGCTCTTTTGTTGTGTGCTTCATGTTGCTATCACACATAAAGGGTTCATATAACAACTTCCATTGCCACAGCTGGCAGAAAAGTGTCAGTGAACTTGTGCATGGCTGTACATTTGTTAGCTCTCATTCTTATCAGATTTTTCTTGCACACAGGACACTGCCGTAATCCATCCTTGGGTGGAAAACGAGATCTATGGTGATGATGATGATGTACATTTGTTTTTAGGGGACAAGGGGAATGAGCAAGAGCTAAACAACTGGACCAGCTATGAGATGTACAACATTGTGCTTCATGGGTGGACCAAAGCAATGTGCCAACTGGGTGCCTCAGATATGTTTCGTCGTACAGTGTTCAAGCTTTGGGCTGCATACTTACACCGACTCGAAGTGGCTTTCTTTGAAACAAAAGCTACGTCTACGAAGATACCAACTCCAAGAGTCTCGTTCATGACGCATAGAAGGTGAGAAATTTAAGTGTTCAGAACCTCCTGCTAATTCACTAACAAACTTAACCCCTTCATTGTGATGATGATTTTTCCTAGTCTGTTCCTGATGTTTTGAGAGTACTGTACTGACCTATATGGTATTGAATTTAGAAAAGGCCTTGTAATGAGCAAGTGCATGTGGGTCCCATTATGTGAGTGGGATATATTACAAAGGAGAATACAAAGGAAAGCAAACAGCAACAGACCTTATGGTCCTCTCAAGGCTGCTTGTTACAGAGTAGACTATGACTATGAGACCTAATTCTGCATGCTGAAGGATAAGGATATACAGCATAGTAACGAAAAGAAGGCTCCCCCCGCCTCCAAACCCTCTAGTTAAAACTTGAAGGAAAAAGTGAGAAGAACCACCATGCAGCATGGAAAGACTGGAAGGGTAAAGTTACATTCTATAATACTTTGTTTATAAGCTACCAGTTTGAATGACCTAAAAGAGAAAGTAATAAAGTAAAATGAGTAATCAAATGAATAAATAAATAAAGCATGACATTATGTACAGATACATTGAGTTAATGGGGCATCTGTAGACACTGTGGATATTGCACAGTGTGGATGTTCAGGGGTGGTCCAGCAGCCTTGCCTGGCACTTTTAAGGTAGGCAACAGTCAATCAGGCCCCAGTTCTCTTCGCTCCACTGTGACAGGGAACTTTCCCCTGTGGGACAAGTACACAGGCTACTGTATCTCCTGAAGCATTAACCCCTGGTATGTTAAAAAAAATTCCTATGGTGGTCACTTGACAAAAGGGACCCTCGATGATCCACAGCCCATCACAGGTTGGAAGTAAGAGTAGTGACTGGTAACTCAGAGCTATCTGTGCAGATCCTAGTCTGTGCTTATACTAATTTATTTGCATTTAACAAATTGATAAATACAGTATACACTATAATGACGTGACGCGATGCTATGTATGGGTATGTTAAGTTTGTGGGGTGTCATGTAGACAGGAGGGGAATGAACTTTCGCATGGCTGGTAAAAGTAACGGCCGTACTCTTAAACTGTGGGAAGGCGTTCACCTTGCCGTATCCGTGTCTTTTGGTAGTCATAACCCACGAAAGGGAGAGCGTTCCCCAATGAACGGGAGAGGATTACCACAGCATAGTACTGGAATCTGCGGAGAGTCTCATAGTACCCCTTTGCATGCCCCTTCATCATATATAGCAGCATTATGCAAAGAGAACTATGTAGAATTTGAAGGACCCTGTGGTGTGTGTGATGGGAATTTTAATTTATTGATTAAAACATTGTGTAAAGAAAGAAATAAGCGTTTAATATTTTTATCATTTTAAAAGACTTCACCGCTTCTCTGGAGACGGTTAATTTACAACGAGATGAAAACAAAGATGAGTACTGTATCCACTTCCATTTTAGTTCTCAATATTTCTACCAAGCTGTTTATCAGATATGGTGCTTGATACTTTTACAGTTTGTTTGATTAGTATGTGAAATAATTCCTACAATAAAGAATTGCCGATTACTACCTAAACAGATGACTGGTGCACAGCCAGTTAGTTTGAATTACGAAGTCTCGTGTTTGCGTTCGGTAAACTTTTACAAGTCCGCACTATTTTGTTTTGGTTTGGCAATATATTTTTCTGGTGTATTTTTGTGTGATTGAATGAATTTGGCTTTTATTTTTGGTATTTGTGATTGGTTCTCAAATTAACCCCCCACCCTTTGCCTTCGGGTTTGGGATTTCGGGGTTCTGGGTGGGAAGAATGGCAAAAACAAGCATTTGGGGCAGAAATATAGTCAGAATCGGTATGACCAGCCGAGGCGTATTCGTAGGGTTATTTTCGACCACATGAACCCCTTTGAAGCTATGTCTGACACTGAATTTTTTCCTGCGGTACAGGTTCACCAAATCCTGTATGCATACTCTTAAACAGAGTATTCAGGAACAAGTGTCAGTCTTTAATAATAGAAGAGGTAAGAATTGCAAACATTAATAGATTATATTGTGTGTGAATCTTAGAAACTGTCATATTTATTGTTTTTATTTTAAGATTTTGAATTTTAAAATTGATCTGTTACCAACTCTTTGCCGCGCCTACCCACACAAAGGGGTGCGCTCTCCTGCTTCCGAGATTACCACGTATGTTGAAGGTGTGAGCTTCCACCTCGAGCGCGGTGCGGGAAGGGTAACCCCTGCCCTCAGTTTCAAGACTGCGGGCGTAAGTCTGTTCCAGATATTTACGACTCTGTTGAAGAAGTATTTTGCTTGATGGGACTGGAAATGCTTTCCCATAATTTTGTAGCCATTACTACACAGAAGTGTGTTATTCAGAAGTGAACATATTCAGTTGAGTGTCAGATAATAGATACTTATCCAAGTGATTTGTAAAGATTAGTATAGTACTATATCACAGTTCACTACAATTTTGTGGGCAATTTGTTCCATATAATTACAACTCTATTAAAGAAAAATGCTTAGCTTCAAGTGACTGAAATTGTTTACCAGTAATTTTATAACCCTTACCTCTAGTGTAGTTTGAGCGATCAACTGTGAAATATATATTTATTGATGGCCTTACTATCATGTCCTTTGAATATTTGGTAGGTGATGGCGACCATCATCCACTCACTTGATGTAGTGCTGCCTACTTCTTCCCTACCCTTTATTATTATTTTTCTGTGCCTGCCCTCCTCTCCTGTTTCTCTCATCTTTCCTGTCACTTCTTATTGCTTTTCTCTCCTTTACAGGTGGCTTTACATTGAGTGACAAGCCAAATTGTTTCCTGTAAGCCAAGAAACCATTTGCAACGCTGGGTGGTAACCATATAACCAAACCATACGTGCTCCTTACGTATCAGCAGGTGGGTTGGTGGATGGTTAGTGCCCCTCCCCGTAAAACAACTCAAAGTCAAATGGCCACCCCTTACGGGATTATGGTGTCAGGCAATAGATAGATAGTAACCGGTGATTAGTTAGGGTAAATTGATCTGCTCAGGTAGTGGAAACTTGTTTAATGGTTTGAAAAAAAATAAATAAATAAAAAGGATTGCAAAAACTTGTATAACAGAGTACATAGTGTTTGGCTAACTGACCGTGCTCACATCACCGAATTCTGGTCTGAATTCCCCGTTTTGGTATCATTAGTTTCTCCAGTAGCTGATGCTTGTATAATGGGACCCATCTGTAAATGAAGGCAGTGTATAACCCCTCCAGTTTGAAAAATCTCTAAGCTGAATATAATTGCATCTATCTATCTTTCTATCTATCTGTTGCATGAAGGTACTAAAAATAAACTATATACAAAGCTTCATTTGATACAAGGCATTTAAGATCATCTCTGTTTCATAACATAAACCTGTTTTTGCATGTTAAACAACAGATATGAAGATTATGTGCTCTCTTCTCTCAGTCCTTCCTGCAAAACTAATATCTTGTGATAATTTTTCTCTTGTAACTAAAATGTTTTTGCAAGTGTATCAAGAAGTATGGGGTGCTTTGGCACTGCACTTCCTGATGTGTAATAGGAAATTGATAAATTTATATGGGCTGTGTTTACACTATCTAAATTTTATTCAAATACATGCACTTCCAAATTATGAAATAGGTTGAACTATTTACATCCATCCATCATCCAATCCTACATTCCCCCCTGAGGAGCGTAGGAGCCCAGGGCTAGGCAAGTTGGTCCTGACATTTAAGATGAGAGTGACCAGCCTCACTCATCCCTGAGTAGCATTACATGAGCAATAAACCCCAACCATCCCTTGGATACAAACCTTCACCAGCTCAATCCAATTGGAGTGCTGTAATTACTCACTAAACCACGAGGTGCATTATTATATTTTATTTCAGAGACTTGAAGCATCCAGCTGTAGATAGATAGATACCGTATATAGATTTATGCTGTTTGTAGTGAGACATGGGCAGTAAAGGAAGAGGATATTCGCAGGTTTAAACGTACAGAAATGACAATGATTAGGTGGATGTGCAGTGCGTCCCTGCGTGCAAGGCCTGGGGGGGGCTGGGTTTACGATGGAAGAGTTGAGAGGTAGGATGGGACTGGAGTGTATTGGTGTTGTGATGAGGAGATGTAGGCTGAGGTGGTTTGGACATGTTGAGAGGATGGGGGATGATAATTGGGTACAGAGGGTGAGAGGTGTTAATATTGGGGGAGGGGTAGACCGAGAAAGACATGGGACGAGGTCATTAAGTATGACTTAAGGGTTAAGGGACTGAACAGGGAGGCTGCCAGGGATCGAGCAGCGTGGAGAGCCGCCATTAGGTGACCAAGGCCGACGCATGCAAGCATGTTGGAGCCTTCAAAAACGAAACGATACCGTACTAATAAACGATAATGAGTAAAGCTATATTTTCATTTAGAGACTATTGACTAAGCTACAAGTTGTATAGGTCTGTAGTGTTTAAAAAAATATATATATATTTTTTTCCTGGCATCAAGAAAATGGTACAGAGGTATATCTGACCATATGTTGTATTATTCAAGGTGAGTTAAGAGAAGCTTGGAGGATGTAGGATGTGAGGAGTACTGAGAGTGAATGATTGAAATTTGAAAAGTGAGAAACAAAGCAGTGGCAGATAAATAAGAACTCAGAGTTGTGGAGAAGTTTGGTTCAGTGAACTGGAAGCAATTGGACTAGGAATGTATGTGGACTGCATTTAAGGAGTGTTTGGTTAGGAATTCTAAAGTTGTGTGTTGTGTTATGAGGGTATCAGCTTAGTAAGGAAGGTACAGAGTGTGGGCGAGTGTTTTTTTTTTTTTTTTTCCCAAGTGCTGGAAAGAGGCACCTTCATGCAGTGGTACTAACATAACTGGGTAGCTCCACTGCCTGGTTGTGCAGATATCCCATAACTCCCTTCCTGTCCCCAGAAAAGTGAGTGGTGGACTGCAGGAGGGGGAGGTGACTTCAACCTGCAATCTGTTGGATTAACATTCAGATGAACTTGGAGTTACAACTGTCTACTACTACTACTACTTTTTTCAACAGAGATGTGATGCTACTGAACATGGGAAAGACTTCGGTGACTTCCAAGGACCTCTCACCTCGATTTAGGAAGCAAGTTCACAAGGGCAAAGCTGCAGCTAAATCGGAACTGGAGAAGATTAAACGTAAAGTAAGAGTTGTGTGAATTGGACAGCATAAAGTCAGGCTTATCCGAATTGGACAAGTTAAAGTATTAAGTAAGGGTTAGCTGCATCGGACAAGATTAAGTTTAAAGTATCAATTATGTAAGTTTGACAGAATTAGGTATGAAATAAGGAAGTGATGTGAGTGTTGGTTGGTGGACATTCACCCTTGCAGAATGAGAGACTTCCCACCCCTCCCAAGCAAGGTAAAACTGTCAGGTAGTAGCAACAATAGTTTGACATTGATGTACTGGATGGATTGTATATATATAGTCTTAATAAACTCCTTCAGTATGTGAGGCTTTTCCAAAGCTGAATAGAATCATGCGGTGGCGGCAAGAATAATGAAAAGAAGGACATCACCTGGACTGAAGGGAGTTATATGTGGCTCAGCTGCATTTACCATTAGCCTGATGCCATGGTGCTAAAGAGACACTTTCATGTGGTGTCACCATGTCACAGGTATAACTGGGTGGTGGGACTGCCTGGTTATACAAAAGTTTCTTGTCCCCTCCCAGTTCCACAAAATAAGAATGGTGGGCTGTGGAAGAATGGCCATTTTGGCCTGCAGTCCACTGGGTTGACATTCAGATGAGCTAGGGTTGCATCTGCTAGAGTTAATTGTGGCCATAAGCTTGGAAACAAGCCACATAGTCATCTCTCCTTGTTAGGTATCATTCAGGTAACTATAGAAGAGTCAGAGCTGACACTTTCACATTGTTAAAAAACTTAACACTTATATTAGATTTTGTATCCCAGCAACTTTCAGAAACTGTTGTGAAATAATTAGCTGATTTTATGACTTAGTTTAGCTCCCTCTCAATAGAAAACATCATTGGTACCATGACCATGATTCATTAAGGGGAAGCATGGCATCATTTTTATTTATGCATGCAAGTTTAAAGTGTCAGCTTGGGCTGTATTCTAGGTGGGTATGAGGCTTAGTTGCATTACACTTTAATATTTACTTGTATATTGTTTTGATTTTGATGTAGTTTGCATCAGTAACATCTATATCTTTCCATCTATCACTTGACATCTTAATCCTTTAAGGAGTGACCATACAAAATGCCTCCATGTTGCTCTGTCTTTTGCTGTTTGGCTGCCCTCCATGCAACTTGCACCCCCTTTCATATTTTTCTTCACTCCATCCCTCCTGCTTATCCATGGTCTCCCCCTCCACTCCATCCCCCCATCTCATCCTTGATCTGTCCCTCCACCACACACACATGCACTCTTCTAGTCAGTCTCATTCTCCATCCTCCCCACATGGCTAGTAGTTAACATACAGGAGGATATCAAGGTGTATAGTACAGAATGAATCACCAAGGTAGAGGTGATGAGGCCTAAGCCACTTTGAATATGAATCTGTATGCTGAGTTATCCATTAAAATATTCCTCTTTTCTTCCCTAGGTTGAAAGAAAGAAACTCCAGTATGAAATGAAGACAGGAAAAAAGAGAGAAACCTTATCCCATGCAGTTGCTTGTGAGCTGAGCCGTTCCCTCACTGATTTTGAGAATTCATCAGTTTTCATATCTGAAGATGAGCAGGAGGAGCCTGACCAGACCTCACAGTGGGGAGGCCAATCCTCAACAGTGGCAGGCCTGTCACTAAAGAGCTTCAACACTGAAGGTGACCAGGAGGATGGTGATCAATCCTCTGCATGGGGAGGCCTCTCGTCAGTGACAGGATACCAGTCCATGGCAGACCAGTCATCAGTATGGGAAGGCCAGTCATCGATAACAGCAGACCAGTCCATGGCAGATCAGGCTTCATTGAAAGAAGGCCATTCACCACAAGTGGAAGAAGTAAGATGGCAGTACAGTGTAGTCAACCCTTACTCAAAGTGTAGGATATGTGTAGGGCAAGTGTTGCGTGAATGGCCATATTCTAATTATCTTCTCAGAGAGTCTTATTTAGAGTGCTTTCATACACAACATTTATGTGTGTACAGTAGTGATGGAGAGACCTACTGTATATTGTAGGTACTCTGTAATAATTGATATATAGGCCATGTGGTCAGTCCTCACTTGCAGACAGTGTGCTGCTTTACAGTAATTCCTTATTTGACAAACTCACTCAGCTCAGTTTTTGATGTCAGTCCCCCCCTCCCTTCACACACACACACACACACATAGCACATCATTGTTCATTATTAATTGTTAAGGATATGCAGGGATGATTTCACAGTAGCAGTTATCTGTCTGTCCTCTTCCCTCTTCTCCTCACCTTTCCTAACTTCTCCTCTTCTCTCCTTTCCTCTCCTCTCCTCATCTCTCCTCTTCCATCATGCATGCTGTTCCCTGCTCACTTTAATTAGGGTCTGAAATTATGGTCTCTCATCATAAATGTTGAGATGTAATACCAGAATAGAATGGTATTCAGGAAAAGAAGCTTCCTATGCTGAAAAAAAAAAAATATGTGGCACTGTAGTAAGAGTAAAGAATAAAGTAGGAAATGCATCACCGGATCAAAAGGATTAATGAGCCTCGAAAGGTTGTTCTTACTTAACACTGGTCTGTCTGACTGAGTAGATTTGTTGATCATAGATAAGCAACTGCTTTTGTTGGATGGCCCTGCAAGTACAGTACAGTATATACACCATGTTGGGAACTGGCACCCCCTTGTGGTAAACTTCCTCACCAGGGTCAGACCAGGGACCTTCCCATGGCAAGGTGCAGGCAGATATGAGGAGGTTTCCCTCCCTGATGGATGCTACAGATTTTCCACCCAGGGTGCACAGGATCACATGTGTAGTTCGTTTCATTTCGTTTTTGAAGCTCCAACATGCTTTCATGTGTCAGCCTTGGTCACCTAATGGTGGCTCTCCATGCTGCTCGATCTTTGGCAGCTTCCCTGTTCAATCCCTTAACCCTGAGGTCACACTTAATGACCTCGTCCCATGTCTTTCTCGGTCTACCCCTCCCAACCCCTCCCTCAATTATCATCCCCCATCCTCTCCACATGTCCAGACCACCTCAGCCTACCTCTCTTCATCACAACACCAATACACTCCAGTCCCATCCTACCTCTCAACTCTTCCATCATAAACCCAGCCCCCCCCCCCCAGGCCTTGCACGCAGAGACGCACTGCACATCCACCTGATCATTGTCATTTCTGTACCTTTAAGCCTGCGAATATCCTCTTCCTTTACTGCCCAGGTCTCACTACCATACAGCATCATGCTCCTAATTATTACCCATCATGTAGCTGACAGGCATTAATGTAGGCCTTCTTTCTTTTGCAGGAAAAAACGAATGAGCCAAAGGCCAGCTCCTCCGAGCCAGGCAAGGAATATCCTGTGCCACCCACGTAGGTTCTTTTATTATGTTTTTGTTGCTACAGTATTTGTATAGTAAGCATGGTGTTAAATTACCCATTTTGATTTTTTCCTATGGGGTTTATTGGACACTTAGAAGGCCACTTATGCACTCATGTCAAAGTGTCTGATCACTCTGCCTGAAAATTAGGAGGTAAGTTGACTTGCTCCAGGCCTCTGTGCAGCAAACAGAATGAGATGTTTGATATATAGATAAATTTTATGTCATACTCAAGACCTCTGTGCCCCTGATTCAGCAAAAATGGAGTGGATGATAGACGTATAGGTACCGATAGATGCTTTATTATGCCATGAAGTCCACAAGAAACCACTGTACCCATAAGTTACATACATTGTTAACCAGTTCATTCTGAGGATGTAGTTTCTGTGTAATTCTTGCTACCTTAGGGTGATTTTCTCAGCCCTAGAGGAGCTTTTCGTAGTGGATGGGTTGAATAGAACCTTCATTAAGGGGCGCTCACCATCCACTCACTCGATGTAGTGCTGCTTTCGGGTGTGTGCCCTTTCCTCTCATCTATCCTTCTTTTCATCCATCCTCTTCTGTCTTACTTTCCTTCATTCTTTCCTCATTCTTTTGCCTACAGGTGACTTTACACTCCCGCCTCTGCCTTTCTTTCTTTCATTCTTTCCTCTTCCTTCTGCCTGTGGGTGACTCTACACTGAGTCACAAGCCAAATGGTTTCCTGTACACCAGGAAACCATTTACTACGCTGGGTGGTAACCGTATAACCAAATTCTGGCACCTGGTGGTTTAGTGGGTAATTATGGTGCTCCAATCTGATTGAGCCGGTGAAGGTTTATATCCAAGGGATGGTTGGGGTTTATTGCTCATGTAATGCCACTCAGGGATGAGAGAGGCTGGTCACTCATATCTTAAATGACAGGACCAACTTGCCTAGCCCCAGGCTCCTACGCTGCTTATGGGGCAACGTAGGATTGGATGATGAATGAAAAAATGAATGAATTAATTTCATAATATGTGGTCTCTCGATTAAGTTGAATAAAATTGCCAGGAAATACCAAGAATAACATAATATACATCACTTGGTACCCATTGCATTTTGTAATGATAAAATGCCAGATTCCTTCGGCCAGGGGATATGGTCTTGGTTTTATTCTTGCTAATGCCAGACTAGTGTTGTTGTAGAGGCACATATTAATGTGGTGGCACTAATATGACTAGGTGGATTCACCATCTGGTTTTATAAATATCCCACAACTACTTCAATAGCTCTTGAAATGAGGGTGGTGGATTGCAGGTGGAGGGCAGCTTCAGTCAGCAGTTTGCTGGTTTCATGTTTCAGATCATCCTGGGGGTGCAGCTTCTACTTCAACAGATTTATTAAACTTGGGAAAGACCTGCCTGTGCTGTAAGAGTTAAAAATAATTTAATAACACCTTAGCTTCTAGGATAAGGTGCTGGAGAGGAACTTATTCAGTTGGTGACACCGATGTGACTGGATGGCTCTGCTGCCTGGCTATACAAATGTTCCACATTTCTCTCCATATCCTCCAAAAGGAGGATGGTTGACTACAGAAGGGTAGCGTCAGCTTGCAGTCCTCGGGGTTCACATTCAGGTGAGACTGGGGTTGCAGCTGCTACTACCACTGCTGGGATATTTTTCTTTTATTGTACTCTGGGTAATGTCAGGTGAGTTTATATAGATTAGGAAAAACATTCATGGGTTACAGAGGTTAAATATCTAATGAATTCTGTTTATCTCTCATCCAGTCCTTTATTTCCCCATTAAGTTTGTAAGGGTCTGAGCACTTAAAAGCAAGAATGACCAGTTATTCATTGCATAATGGTAATCCTGTTAGCAATAAAGCTGCTCCTTGTATGTAAATCTTTATATTTCACTTATTGAAATGCCTTAACACACCAGGCTTTTTTTGTACTAGCTTATATGGATTTCACTGAGCATGGTACAGTAAGTTCTCAGTTATCCGGCGTAATTCAGCCAAGCCCTATGTCAAATAACGTGAAATGCCAGATATTGCATAGTACCCCCTCATCGGCTCAATATTCGGTGTTTAGCTGGATTTTGCGTTGCGTCTTGATCCTCTATCCTAAAATCTTTCCTATGAATAAAGGATGACGACTAAACATAAAATACGTACAATGAAGTAGTTAGTTATACATCAATACTACGCCAGTTGCCTCTCATTTTTGAGCCGGTTGATATGGCTCAGTGCATAAAACTGCCAGTTGCATCTTTCAGTACAAGATATTGCATAATCTTGTCTTATATTGCTTTAATAGAGCTGAGCCAGCAGTGCCGGATATTGCATTGGGCCAGATATTGCGATGATGGATATTTGAGAGTTTATTGTAGTGTAAATGATTTGCAGGGCAGTGAGAAACCGTTAGCACTGATTGTAGAGTCACGTGAAGGTAGGATTATCATCATCATCATCTGGTCCCATGTTCTTCTGTATAAACAGGAGTGTAGAGGTCTGGGACTATTCTACTCAGTCCAGACATTTAAGACTGACCACTACATTCAGTGAGTGAATAGTAGGTACCTCAGTCTGCCATATTAAGTTGTTTTTCCAGCTTTACCCAGTTTGCTATTTTTGTGCTTAGCTGACAGATCCCTAACCCCATTCATTTCATGTGATGGTCAAGTAGCTACTGTGTGGTCAGATTTGAGGACTGATTTGGCTAGTATCCAAGGAGGCTTATTCCTAGCCATGACTAAGGGGTATCAAATTTCATGCACCCATAGCTTAGTATTCAGGTTGTGGGATTTTCCTGTTCCGTCAGGTGAAAATAAACAGACTACAATTGAATAAAGGTTTAATATTTTAGAATGAATATTAACTTATCTTAAACTTTGCCTCACTGCAGACCTCACATGAAGAACAGTGAAGGTCTGCATGTGCCAGGCTAACAATCTCATATGAGGTACAAGTTGCACTGGTTATAAAACAGTGACTGAGGGGAGGTGAACTGCCTTACAGATAATCAGCCCACTAGGGTTTAATGTATGATGCTTGTTATTCCACCAGTACCCGCCTCTGTCGCAACGCCTTTGTTCGCAAGTGGCTTGAGAGCCAGAAGCAGATATATGCTGCCATTGACAGCGAGATTGATGTGCAGAATTGTGCGGGTGAGAACGCCGGAGAGACACGTGACGACTCCACCACTTCCCCATCTGTTATCTCATCTGGCCACTCTTCCTTTCGTAAGAGGAAGAGGAAGGGTAGTTTCAGCAGCCATAATGAAGACCCAGAAGCTACCTCTTCTAATCATTCACCTGCTTCTAAGAGGAGGAGGAAAGTCATTGTCTCCAGCCACAAAAGGAGCATAGAAGGTAGCGTCAGTGGCCACAAAAACAGGAAGGACCGCCCATCAAGCACAAGAGGTTCCTTGAAGGGCTACAAAATTGGCCGTAGCTGCCCTACATGGGATACCAAGAGGCAGGAGGTTCGACTCAGCAAACTGCATAAGAGCTATTTACGTGAAAGAGGAGCCTTGCATCTCAACTTCCATAGAATTCTGGCTCTTCTCTATCTAGCCGTCTTACTGGCCAAGGAAGATATTCTCCTCATGGACATACTTAGGTTGGTATCTGCCATTGGTGTGTACTGTAGCACTTAACTCATCAGAATTAAGAAAGCATCTTGTCTTACCTTCCTTCGGACTTTGGCCAAGCGCTGTGTCTTGCTTGTCCTGAGATTTTGGTAATTCTTTTTATAATTGTCTTGGAAATGCAGCTGCTTGATTGGCAGCATACTTACTGTGTCCCAGGTCTTGGTATAAAACCCGGGCTGTGGCAAAGAATTAAAGTGAATTCTTGTAGTATGTTCCATTATGCTTGCATATGTTCGCACCCTATCAGTTCTGCCATTGGCCTGTACATACTATAATGTTTTTCCTATATCTTGACCTAAAATTGCCATCTCTCCATTTTAAATAATGATTTGTAGCAATAGATTAACACTAGAATATAATGCAAATCTCAAAGAAATGCAATAGAAAGGATGTAGAGCAGTAGCATTGTCTTTTTCTGCCAATGAGCTATGTGTAATACACTGCAGGAGTATCAGAATTTGGGCCAAAGTAAAGTAAAAACAATAGACTGTATATATAACACATTCTGACTTAACCATTACAACATCTTGACTTCTACCCCTTCCTTATTTGAACTTTGCTAGCATGGGAAGGATAACTTTTGGCTGTCACTCTCTCTAAGGAGAAGTTCGAGTCCTGCAGTGGATCTACTGTAATATGAACTGATACTGATACAAATTTAGTCATCTTAGTACGATATTTACTCATGTCGGCTTTGCTGGTTTCATTTATTCGGGGATGAGTAATCAGCACAAAATATGCTAGTTTGTGTATTTAAGAATGGTTAAGCAAAATTTTTTATCAAATCAAATGAAAATACACCTTTGAAAAGTAGATTAGAATATCTGGTGATGTTTTGGGTCACTTCAAGATTTTTGTAGGCAGTCTGCTTAACGAGGGCTGCCTGTCATGTTCCCAATTACTGTGTGTGACATCCGTCGTTTAGATGGTGTCGTGAGAGCTACATCCTCTTGGCCCACTGCCTTCTACCGCCATCCATGTGCCTGCTGTTCTGTAAGGTCAGAATGTTTAGGTTCACGCTCTGACTTTACCATTCTGTCTATCTGTCTATTACCAGATGCCTTAATCCCATAAGGGGTGACCACAAACAAATCGCCTCCATGTTGCCCTGTCCCCTGCCATTTCACTGCCTTCTCCCAGCTCACACTTTACCATTATTAGTGGGAAATAGGGTTGGGATGATAATGATGACGATGATGATTGTAATGGTGATGACTGATGGTGGTGTTTGTAATGGTGATGATTGTAATAGTGATGCTGTCAGTAGTGATGATAGGGTACTGTATGTACTATAATGATGATGACAGTAACTCTAATAGCAGTGATGATGGTGATTATTGTAATGGTGGTACTGATAATTATAGCATTGATGTCTGTACAATTATATCATCATCATCATCTGGACCTCCTTTCCCACCCTAAGGCAGGGTGTAAATGATCTTCTTAATGAAGTGTGACACCCGTCATCCAGATGGTGTCGTGAGGGCCACATCCCTTACCTCTCGGCTCAGTACCTCCTGCCGCCATCTATGCGCCTGTTTTTCTACGACCTCAAGTTGTTGGCGACCCTGCGCCAAGTGCCACCTGCCTCAAAGGTTATTGCAATCGCTGGAAACGTGGCCATATTCCTGTCATTGAGGGAGGTGCCACTGCCAGCCCCTGAAGATGTTATTACCAAGCTAGTATGCACATTAAATCTACCAGGTACAGTAACTATTTATCTTTATCCATTAGCTAATGTAGGTGATCCATTGTGACAGGTGGCAATGCTGGGTGGGAGAGAAACACAGGTTGGAGCTTAAATTCATTATTTTCTCTAACATTTTGGGCTACACAGAACACACAGACTACACAAACGGG
>JAGKTI010002251.1:36338-69525 GCA_018397915.1 Birgus latro | reverse complement strand
ATATGATAACCCACTGAGCACGGAAACGTCTATTCCCTATTATTCGTGCAATCTGTTGATTTCATTCAGCTGAAGTTAGGGCTTTCTGAAAAGGAGTTAACTTCGGATGTCTATATAGTACTGAAGGGCTTCACGGCAGCTATATCTAACCCCTGCAGTCTGAAAGGTCTCCCATAGGCGAAGTAAAATTGTCTGGCGGGAAAAAAATCAATAAAATACGATATACAGTACGACGTAGGGTTGATTGAACTGTACCATACCTGCGTGATGTGACCGTGCACTGGCCTTTGTCCAATAGAGGCAAAACAAAACGAAACAAAAAACAGAATACGAAGAAAAGAAAAAACTCACCACTTCGAGAGAAAAAAAAAAAAAAAAAAAAAAAAAAAAAAAAAATCTAAACTACCCCAAACATTTTTTTTGTCATTTTCAATACGCGTTCGTCATTAAACAGAAAAAGAAAAGAAAAAGGCCTACTCACACAAAAACTAATCATAATTAAATAACTACTTACAAAAACCACTTGCAGAAATTCCATTTTTAAAAGACCTTAAATATGTATTTAAAAATATCGAAAGTTGGGCGTTACGAAACGATGCACTAAATTCCTTGGACGGAAGAGTGCTAGGCGAGCTGGGCTGGGGCGGGATGAGAAGGGTGGAAAGGGCGGGATGAATGGGACGGGACAGGGATGGAACGGGCGGAGTGGGGTGAGGTAATGGGGTGGAGGTGGAGTGAGACGGGGCGGGACGTGAAAAGAAGAGTTGGACGGGATGAGTATGGATGAATGGGGCGGGAAAGAGAATGTTGGGAGCGGGGCAGAATGTGGAAGCGAAAAGCTGGGTGGGGTGAATATGAATGAACAGAGTGGGGGAAAGAAGGTCGGGGCGGGGCAGTGTGCGGAGAAGAGCTGTGCAGGGTGCGTATGGATGAATGGGGCGGGGAAGGGAAGGACGTGGCTGGAAAACACGGGGATAAGATTAGCCTGGGCGGGGTGTGGAACTGATGGGTTGGGCGGCGTGAGGATGGATGAATGGGGCGGGGAAAAGACGGACGTGGGTGGGAGATACGGGGTGAGGCGGAGAAAAAAGATGGATGCGGCGGGGAGATATGAGGAAGAATTGGATGGGGCAGGGCTGAGGCGGGGCTGGGATGGGATGGGGTGGGGCGTGACCGTGGCTAGGTGGGACAGGACAGGATGTGTGAGATACCTGAATGGAGCGGGATGGGGAGGTCTTGTCGGGATGGGTTAGCGGCGGATCAAAATGGGCTTAGAGAGATCAAGACGCATCGTAACAGAGCTGGAGCGCCAAGGAATGGGTCAGGATGGATCGGGATGGATCAGGGCGGGTCAGAGGCGGATCGGGATGGATCAGGGCGAGTCAGAGGCGGATTGGGGTGGGTCAGAGGCGGGTCAGGAAGGATCTGGATGGGTCGGAACAAGTCGGGAAGGGCCAGAGGAGGACGGGATGGGTCTAGAAGAGTCAGAGGCTAGTCAGAATGGGTCTGGATGAGTCGAAATGGGCCTGGAACAGGTTTAGATGCGTCACAGAGAGTCTGGAATGGGTTGGGATGGGTCAAGATGGGTCGGGACGGGTCAAGGGTGAGTCAGAAGCGGGTGAGGACGGGTCAGGAGGGGGTGAGGACGGGTCAGGAGTGGGGCGGGGCGGGGCGAGGTGGGGCGGGGCAAGGGAGGCAGCCTAACCCAGGCGACCCACCACAATGCTGCAATCTCACAGACACACACACACACACACATCAGAACGCACACACACCGTTCTACCTGCCCCTGGCCTCGTCCGCAGCACCACGCGAAGTCAAAGGGTAAACATCTGTTCCTTTGAGTCCTCACCGTAGTCACAACACCGCGCAAACACACAGTAAACACGAGGTAAACAATGCCAAGGCAGGAGGAGAGGGGAACGTACCCTCCCTCCTCGCTGGCCATGAGGTAACTGAGAACTCGTCTGCTGACTTTCCAGCCGATAAAACACCCTAGCCCCCAACCGACCCCCCCATCTCCCATGTGGAGCCTTCGTTTTCTGTGGGAGCTTCGGTTTTCTTTCTGGTTTTATTCCGCGTCTGCTCCAGTTGCTTAATTTTTCCCCCAGTAGTTTTGCATTTCCATCCTTTGTTGCTTTTCCTCTGATGGAGAACAACCTGTTTTTACTCGAGTGCAACAAACAATTTACACAGAAGTTAATTCATACATTAGGATACACTTATACTGTTTCATTTAAACTCGGTATAAAATTGCAATCTCTCCATTTCGAATCCACCAAACCAAAGTATCACATCCCATTGTTTGTCTGCGGGTATACATCAAACGCCTCGGATGCACACAACATGCACCTAAGATACACCCGAGACGCACACCAACACACCATCAATACTGATATACTAGGATTTTCCTAGTCCAGTGGGATTCTTCTGAACAGGGAGGAACACCAAAGCAGGAATACACATTAAGAGTACAAGGTAAACACAGAAACTCCAGATGGCAAGACGAAAGATTTATTATGACACAAGGTTTCACATACAGTTCTATTTCCGAGATCGTGAAACCTATCAAGAGGAAATGGCCCATTGGGGCGCAGGGTTTTAGGGAGGGGGAAGTCTGGAGGAAGACGTCCCGGAGATGACACTACACTTGCCGGCGGGGTATTCTATGCAAAAGGAAGGGGGCTTGGGTTTAACTCCACGTCTGTACGGGGGCTGTAGTGTGGTGAATCAATGGTGATAAGGCTGTGGGGGAAATAGGCTACGACCCTGGCTCCGGAGAAGTGGAGACCCTCTTAGTCTGGTGATAAGGTTGTGTGCTTTGTGCCCAAAACAGGTCTAGCGGTGATGGCAGAAGGGACCCGAGACAGTTGGGACAAGTTTATGTCATCAGGTCTGGGATTCCTTTTCCAGGGGTAGGAAGGCACTCTCTACTTGTGGGAGGGGATGATTGTGTGTGAGGGGGGGTGGGGGCGGACTGGCTCATGTTGGGGAAGCCTGCCGGACTCCAGGGAATGCTTGTTCTGGAACTACTTCTGCGTTGCCAAGCCCCCTCTAGCAAGCTCGAGGGTGCTGCATCTGGCAAGCACACAGGAACACTGGAACTCCTTCTGTGTTGTCAAGCTGCCTCTAGCAAGCTTAGGGGTGCAACATCTAACAAGCACACTGGAACACAGGAACTCCTTCTGCATTGCCAAACTGCCTCTAGCAAGCTCGGGGGTGCCGCATCTAGCAAACACACTGGAACACTAGAACTCCCTCTCCGTAGCCAAGCAGGTTCTAGAAAGCTTGGGGGTGTCGCGTCTAGCAAGCACACTGCGTGGCCAAGCCCCTTCTAGCAAGCTCGGTTGTGCTGCCTCTAACAAGTACTAAGTTGACAAGCCCTCACCGCTGCTGGTACTGGTGGCTCGATCTGCGATATGGGCGGTATGGCGGTTCTGGGCTAGAGGGATTTTGGGCCGCAGGGTGCCTGACTCCCTGTGTCCTTCTTGGGTGGACACTCGTACCTCCGTGACTCGGTTGTGGCTGCTCTTGCCCCCTTTTTAGCCGGAATTGCAGTAGATCTTTCGACCTGTCGTGTTGGGGCCCAGGGTATTTTAAATACAATTTTATGTTACGTTCATACTCATAAAACTCTAAGGGTGCACCTTGCTAAATTTCATCTGTCAAAAATGTGCAATGACTCACACAGTGATGGAATGACAGTTAGACAGTTAAAGGCACACACTATATCTGGCCATCCTTGTTGGTGTGGCAAAGAAAAAAATCATTATATTAGTCCTCCCGTTCGTAGGCTTTGTTCTTGTGGAAAGAAACAAGTGACACGGAAAGTTTCTACACTCCTCTTTCCTAGTAATTCCTTAAAAAAAAAAAAAAAATCTCATGACTATGATTTTCTCCTCAGTAAAAACAAAAGGCAAGAGATGATTCTGCACTCTTGCCCTCCCCGCGAAAAATCAATCATAATTACGGCGGGACACAGACAGTAATATTGTTTATGAAAAATTCAGACCCTGAGAGGTACAGTTGCCGTGGGAATAATTTCGACCCACTCCACAATGATAAATAATGAGACACAGAGCAAGGAATTTCAAAAGGCACGTGAGATATCCGACATCAAACCATACTTCATCATAATACTATGTACGAATTTCATAAATGTCACTACCTCACACACACACACTCACCCCCTTAACCCTTCTCAATCACTCAGTCTCACTCTCTTCATCCTTCTCATTCACTCACTCTCCTTCATCCCTCTCAATCACTTCCTTCATACTTCTTAATCACCCACTTTCACTCTCGTCACCCCTCTTATTCATTCACTCTTACTAAGTTCATCTCTCAGTCAATCACTCTCACTCCATTAATCCCTCTCCTTCACTCCTTCTCACTCCCTTCTTCCCTCTCATTCACTTGCTCTCACTCCTTTAATCCCTCTCATTCACTCACTCTCACTCCATCCTTCTCATTCATTCATTCTCACTTCCTTCATCTCTCTCACTCACTCGCTCTTACTCACTTCATCTCTCAGTCATTAACTCTCACTCTCGTAATTCCTCTCATTCACTCCCTCTCACTCCCTTCATCTCTCAATCATTCTCACCCTTAATCCCACTCATTCACTCAATCTCACTCCCTTCATCCCTCTCATTCACTACTTCTCTCACTTTCACACTTACATACAGTACTTACTTAGTAATAAAATATACACACATAAAGAATAAGGTGAGGATAGTAGTGTACCAAATACAGTACAGCAGTACTTGTATAAAAAATAGGGATAGTAAAATACAGTAAGGCTTACCTTCAAAAGTAGCTAGGGGGTTCTGCACTTGTTGCAGAAATATGCCTAACACAGGTAGCCATACTGGCCCCCCAAAACCTTTGTCAGGCCTGGGGGTGGTTTAATCACTGTCAGAGTCATCTTTCATCACCACTAGAGGTGGTACTGGGGTGACAGAGGTCATACATTTAGGTTTTCTTTACTACATACTCCTACATTACTGCCCCTGGGCTAACTCCACACTCCATCTTCTCAATTATTTTCAATTTCTGGGCAAGAGAAGGCCCTTCCTCTTCTGTCCATCTTTCCTTCATTCTTTTCTCTTCCTTCTGTCTACATGTGGTTCTACACCGAGTGACAAGCCAAACTGTGTCCTGTACACCAAGAAACCATTTACTATGCTTGATGGTAACCATATACTGTACACAAATTATGACACCTGGTGGTTTAATGGGTAATTAAGGTGCTCCAGTCAGACTGAGCGTGTGCAGGTTTATATCCAAGGGATGGTTGGGGTTTACTGCTCATATAATGCCACTCAGGGATGAGTGAGGCTGGTCACTCTCATCTAAGTGCCAGGAGCAACCTGCCATGCCCCGGACTCCTATGCTCCTCATGGGGCAACACAAAATTAGATGATGGATGGATGGATGGATGGACAGACTCTGTTTCATACAACCAGAAGGAACAATTAACCCTTTTCATCAATAAAGTTAATATATTAAAGTACCCAACAGAAAATACTGATAAAGAGATTATAATGGATGTGTGTGGCATACCTGAATGACATACCTGGGGGAGGCGGATTAGGATTGTAAATGATGACCTGTGAGGAAGGACATTAGTGTTGTGATGAGGAGTATATTATGGAGTACTGTATATTAAGATGGTTTGGATATGTGGAGAGGATGGAGAATAACAAATGGGTGCTGAGTGTGAGAAATGTGAATGCTGAGGGTAGAGTTGCAAGAGGCAGACCAAAACAAAACCTGGGACGTGGTCATACAGTATGACCTTAGGAATAAGGGACTGAATACACAGGCTGCAAGAGACTGATCAGCATGGAAAGCTGCCATTAGGTGACCAAGGCCAATGCAAACATGCATGATGGAGCCTTTTAAATGAATGAATGAACAATATAAAGCCAACATCTTTAATTTTGCCATTTTGATCACTATTGTGCCACTATATCACAAGCTAAAAACAAGGGATGGTGATTTTTTTACCATTTTGATAAAAAACAAAACTCACTAAATAATGAACATAAAACACTGAACTGAAGTACAGTATGTCTTCATTATAAAACATTCTTTTTTGCCATTAATTGCTAAGTACATTACAGAAAAATTATGCATTAAACATCCAATACTGTACTACCCTTTCACCTGATTTGCCGGTTCCCCCTAATGTACAATATCAGTTATAGGGACATTATATTATATCTGAAATAATCACTGTCTTATAATTAAGCCCTTACTGAAATTTCATAACAGAACAATGCAGCTGAGAACTTACCAAGGCTTTGCTTCAAATGATGTGAAAAATGCAGAAGAGGAACACTTCTTACCTGTAAACAAAGAATTTCATCAGTTACTAGCCATTTACTTTAACATTTTCTTTGCCTCATACTGCTGTGCTGTTCCTAGCACTCTAGTTAACCTCTTCAACTCATAGACAAACTACTGTACTTGGGTTTATTCTTGATACCTCTAGATCATTCTATCCTCCTCCTTCACTGCCCAAGTCTCACTACCATACAGCATCACACTCCAAACACGCTGCATGCAATGACCCCTTAGCACAGAGGTACAGCCCTCTTGATATCGAGACAGGCAATTACACCCCGAATTTCTTCCACCAAATCTTCAAAATTAAATACAGTAGTTAACAATTTGTCCACTTGCAGACTGCCTGACAGCCATGTCATGACTGAGATGGCAATTTTGGGCCAGGTTAGAGTGGACACAATATTATATACACAAGCATGAACATTTGCATTAAATGGAGATAATGGTAAGGAGGTGAAGTTTGTCTCACCTGATGCAATAAACTGTTGTGTAGCATCCAGCCTGGCTTGGAGATGCAGTGCCAGCCATGTGAGGAGGGAGAGTCCAGTGAGTGCCAGCAGCAGTAATGCAGATCTCAGTGCTTCCCCTGGGGTGGCCAAAACTACCCCCCTCCATCCCTGACCCCCACCTGCCCCACAACACCCACAGTACCGTCCACTCTCCTCCTCCACACTGCTTGGTGACACACGCAAAAGGTCACGCTCTCGTCTGGAAGTACAGTAAAAAAAAATAAATAAATAAAAATAAAAATATATAATATTTATCTGAAGCTTTTCATAACATGGATATTACTGTAACAGAAAATTAAGGAGAAATAAGAGTCCCACTGCAGTAGTGCAACATCACTTACCTAGCTGTTGGCATAAAGAAGCACCCCACCCTACAAAGGTTAAGATGAAGCTTTTCCAAACCCATTAGCTGTTATAGGAAAACTACCAGTACATAATAAAAAAATAAAAAAAAAATTGAGTCAGTTCTTCCTACCTGCATGAGCCATGCGACTACAAGTAATAAGTAACGAAAAGAACTACACACAATAAAAAAATGTGGGATTTTTACTCCCAATACTTTTCTCTAGCCTTTCTCCCACAGTGTAAACCCTACCCTGTTAAACTAACTGGAAAATATTACAGATGAATGGCCAAATAAGATCTCAATAATTATCTCTAATGCATTACTCCTTCCAGAAAACTTCAGGCACGGCATAACTGTCACAAAACAGTTCCCAAGCTACTTTGTCCCCACAGGACTTGCACTTTCAATTAAACCTCTTCCTCTTCTTTCTCTCATCAAGAACCAGTACCGTTTCATTCTCTTCTACACGCCATTAGGTCTTCCATTCCAATGTTATCTTCTACTTAACATTCAAAGATTCTTATCAGCACCCTATCCACATGCACTCTGAATGTTCATACCACATCAAGGTGGACTATTTCCCTTTACCAAATGTACCCTACAACTCATTATACAATAACTGTGTCTGATATGTCACAAAAAAGAAGTATTCAAAGATGATGAGTGTGGATGTCTAAGAACCAGAATGTTAATGAACTTCCTTTTAAGATACTGAAAATGGGAGAGAATACATGGAACAGTGTTGATGGTGTAAGGGACCACTCGAACACATTAATACATGGTGTAAAGGACCACTAGAACACATTAATACATGGAATCTGAGTCTGTGACTGCACAAGGGGACCATTTAGGTATAATACATCACAGTGGTGAAATGCCACTGGAGATGAAGCAGTAAAAGAGAACAGATGATTGTTCAGGATTTGGCAAAGAAGCAGAAGTAAGAAGCAGTATCTGGCTGCTCTGTGTAGAGCCAAAAAGGACCTGCAGTGGTGTGGTGCTGTATGGCAGTGAAATATGGGAGGTAAATGATGAAGTTCAAAGAATTATGGATAATGAATGGATAATGGTGAGGCAAATGAATAATGCCACACACAGGGACAGAAAAATCTGTGCAAATTACGGGACACTTAGGCATTAAGAGTGTTCACGAAGTGATGCACATGGGTTGGCCACCGTGGTCTGGACGTGCGGAAAGTATGTATGAGAGCAACTGTGTAAAGCACTGTACACTAATGAATGTACAAAGGACAGCCCCAGCTGGAAGGTCAAGGAAAACCTGAAATAACATTTTGAAAAGTGATCTCATGGTTAGGGGACTTGACTGCTGTGCTTTCTCACTCTATCACACAAAAGACAACTACTAGCCATTTAACAACCATTATCCAAGCTTCATTATATTTGCAAATTTATTATATGGCATAACCAAACCGTGGAATTATTAATACTGTATGGGAACTACTGTATTTTAGTGACTGAAAATGACACAAATGTGAAAGGAAAAAACATAATGGGAATGCTGCAAAAGGTAACAAAAAGTGTTATGATTAACAATCAGCATGTGTGGAATAATAAGATTGAATAAGCTGTGATAGTTTCAGTCAGGAAATCAAAAGCAAAAAGATGGAAGAAGTGGAAGTTGATAAATGAGGAAGTGATGTGTGAGGAAGTGATGCACAATGTAGACAATATACGTACAGTACTGTATTGTGTACTCATATGTGCTATGTGATGAGGCATTGCAGCATGAATAAAAGGTCTGTGCACACAGAAAAACTGACGAGGTATGTATAATACTGTACACAAGTACAAGGGTCAGGATGGATGGCAAGAATAAAGCAACAGCAGATAAAGACCACACACTGTGGCAAAACAGGAAAGCCACTCGCCTTGTGTAAGCTGAGTATTGTGGCCACAATGTGATGCAGATTTCTCCTTTTTAAATGTGATGCAGATTTCTCCTTTTTAAATGTGATGCAGATTTCTCCTTTTTACACTAGCCTCCTTGCCAACCTGTCATTAAGCCAGAGGTAAAGTATAGCTTGCTCTTTCTCTAGTATGTATTAAGAACTTGTCTTATAGTATACAGTATACCGTATGCTACAGTAAAACAGAAAATAAGTAAAAGTAATAGATGAATAATTACAATACTGTATACAAGTACACATGGTAAGCCAGCGCAACCAGGAAGTTGATTCAGCATACCTGGATCTCATCATTAATATCCTAACCTTTTTCACCTTTACTTGAAGCCAATATGAGGTTGAGCGATCCAGAAACTAGAAGACAAAAGAGAAGCACTAAAGCTAAAGAACTATCAACAGAGTGCCCAATATCCATATCCTAATTCCGCATGTTATCTTCTCGCTCATCTTATCAGATCTCTACCGAAAGCCACAATTTCTCTCACACCTACTTCTCACTTTGTACTTCTGCTTCATTATCCTTCTGTAGATCTACTTTTACAACGGTATTGCCTTGATTTGGCCTATCTCTTCACATTCACATTTCTAGTAACTTTTTTGATAAACATCATTATATACATCATGGTCCATCAACCTCCAGTTTGCTACTCTTCCATCCAATTATTTACTCTTCCTTTTAATCAGTCCACCACCATACAATAATTTTCAACACAAGAAGGATCTCAAAATAGTGAAAGAGTAAATGAAGGCTACACTGAAACCCCTCCAACTGAAAAAGTCTCTCCTAAGCAGAATAAAACTGTCCGTAATCAGCACAATTAAACTGGAGATATATCATCGGACTGAAGGGGTAAAAAACTTTGTGTCATATTCACCTTTTCTTACATCAACATATACATAATCAAATGGTTCCACAACAGCAGTGATTCATTTTATTAATGTCTCAGTCTTAATGTCTGTGCTTCTGGATGCTCTTACTCTAATAAAAGGTATCTGTTAGTTGTTAAAAAGCCCAAGAGTGACAGCCTCATATACTGTAGGTTCAATTACCCTGAGGTGAGCAGGGGTATTCTGATCATGCTGTGCACCAACAGATGAAGAATGCTTATCTATTCTTAAAAATATTGGGTCATGGTAATCTAATCTCTGCCCTCTACACGTTTACAAGGCATTTTATGGGATTTGTTGTTCCTACTGTACCATTAAAAAAAGTAGTCTTCCAGCAATAAAACATACAGTAATTACGAGGAATGAACAGACGTGAAGTATATCAATCACAGAATAATGCAGAAACTACCTGGAAGCCTAAGGCAAAGTGCTTATTGTTCTCACCAACTTGAGTTACTGCAGTAGGCATGGCAAACATACAGGTACACCCCAGTTTAACAATGCAATTGATTAGGTAAAAACCCATCGTTAGGCAGGGTATCGTATATCAGGGTAGTTTTAACATGTAAAGTAATGGGATGTGTTTTTCAGCCTTGGGTTTCCCCCCCAACCAAGTTCAAAACCCACCTAAATAAGTCCAAAAATGCCAATCTAAGTGGCCAAACAGCTGTAAAAGAAGCTAACCTAAGCCTAACACCCATAAATAACTCACTAAAACCAAAAAATAAAATCTGAAAATCATCAAATATATGTCTGGAAAAAATCACACTAAGTAAACTGTACCCCAGAATGACAATGTTCACTCCACCTATGGCTAAAACACATTAATATAAGTATAAAAACTGTTTTAAATCAACCTAAACACACAATTTTAGTCTAAAATATCATCAAACTCAGTAAAAGAAAATCAAAACCCATTGTTAAACTGGGATTTGGTCATCGTTAGGCGGGGTATGGTGGTATTTCTATCCCCAACATTAAGCCGTGGTATCACATCTAGGGGTATTGTATATTAGGGTATTACTGTACATAAATTTTGAAAACTACTATACACAAGCTCATCAAACACATAAAAACCAATCTAACCTAAATCTACCTAACCTATTCAACTACCAGTAAATTAAAATATACATCTAGAGTGTTTAGTAGTAATTATACATGAGGGTTTATCTTCATGACAAAAGAGCTGCAGCAGGTGTGACCATAAAGCAGAAATTTAATCACATCAGAAAGGAGAATATGATACTGAATTCAATGAGAGAAGTAGACTATCTCTTGGCAAAACTATGGAGGCAGACAGTAGCTACTGTATTCACTAAAATTAAGCTAATGAACAATATCACATAAAACAGTAATAAATAATCCCTTTTTGCCCAATTCAGGGTATACAGGCCTGATGGTAGGCAATTAGAGTCCATTAAGGGTAGGAGACTGACCTATACCCCTGGTACTGTACAACAGTCTGATTCTTACCTTATTTATAAATTTAAAAATACAAAAATTAATAATCTCTATTATTTATGGTGACAGAAAAATAACAAATAATCACATGAATACTGGTACATCATGTCAAAAGGAAATCTCCCCTAACATTAATGGTTCAGTTAGGTTAGGTTCGTATTGTTTAATGCCTGTAAACATTCCTACAGGCAGTATCTTACCAAGGTTAAAACAAAAAAAATGTTGCAACAACAGGATGTGACTTTCTCAGACTGTACAGGTTTGAATATCTTGAAAACTAAAGATAAGTTAGTATTAGTCTTGTTTCAGCACATACAGTAATTGATATGGTTAATTTAGAATATTTTATAGTTAAATGACATCTGTGCAGAACATCAACCAGAAATCAATGGCCTGTCTATCTACCTACCTATTGCCAAATGCCTCAATCCTGTAAGGGATCACCACAAACAAATCGCCTCCATGTCATCCTGTCCAATGATATTTCAGTACCCTGCTCCCATCTCACACCCCTCTCTCTCATATACCTCTCCACTCAATCCCTCCATCTCCTCCTCAGCCTCCCCCTCCCTCTCCCTCCATCCATCTCACTCACATAAACTCTCCTCGTTAGTCTCTCGCTCTCCATCCTCTCCACAAGGCCAAACCACCTCAATGTATTTCTCCTAATGCTTCCTATCACATCCACATCCACACAACAGTACAACGTTCCTTCACTTCTTCATTCGTCAGTCTGTCTCTCCACATAACTCCACATGCTCCTCTCAAATAACTCATTTCCACTGCTCTCACTCTTGATATGTGTCCTTCCAACAAGGTCCAAGCTTCACCTCCAGCCTACGCTAGGGTTGGTATCAAATACTGACATGCAGTAACTTTTTCACTTCCATGCTCACTTTCCTGTTCCTTATTACTGCTTTCAAAGAACCAACAACCTTTTTTCCCTCTTGCACCTTTTGAAGCCCTCACCCTCTAAACTTCAATCCTTACTCATCATATTACCCAAGTACTTAAACACACTTACACTTTCCATTTCCTCCTTATCCAGCCTCACTGTACATTCAGTAGCTTCATTTCTCTCGAAGACCATAACTATATCCTTCGCTACATCCACCTTTAGATTCCATTTCTTACACACTCTCCCAAACTCATTCACAAGCCTTGCAGTTCCACTTCATCTTCACTTAACACTAGAGTAACATCTACAAACAACAGTACAGGGAGTTTCCAAACACTGCACTCTCTCATTAGGGTTGCTCCAACATCTACAGCCCTACCTTGTGCCTCTTTTATAACCTCATCCATATACAGATGTAACAACCATGGGGACATGACACATCCCTGCTTCAATCCAACATTCAAATAGAAAAATTCAATCAGTTCACTATCCACACTCACTGCAGCCTTAACCCCCTCATACATACTCTTCATGGCATTCAACAACTTCCCATTTACTCCATATATTCTTAATACTTTCAACATTCCTTGTCAATCCACCCTGTCGTATGGTTTCTCCAAATCCATGAAGGCCGCATACAACTTCTTTCCCTTCTCTAGACTCTATGCCACTAAAGACCCAAGAATGAATATATGATCTACACAACCTCCTCCTTTCCTACAAACTCCAAATTCCTCTGTTATTTCTCTAACTCTGTCAATAAGTATCCTACCATATACTTTTCCTATTACAATAAAAAGACAAATGTCCCTATGATAAACACACACTTCTTTTTCCCCTTTTCCTTAGTACAGGGGAATAATTATACCTGACTTCGAAGCATCTGGGACTCTACCTTCCTCCAATGCCAATCTGCACATCTTCCATATCCATTCTATTACTATCTCTCCCCCATGTTTCAGCATTTCACCACACAGTCCATCACTTCCTGGGGCTTACCCCATTTTGACTTTCTTCATTACTTCCACTACTTCCATCCTACTGATTTCTACCTCTCTTCTCACACCCTTTCTTCTCCCAGCCATTCCCCAGCCACTTATACTCACATTACTTTCATTCTCTATGTTCAACGGTTCCTTCAAGGGTTCTCTCCATCTGCTCGCTTTTTCTCCTTTCTCCACTAGCAATCTACCATTTTCATCTTTCATTCATAATATACTTCTCTATCACCCTGTCTAATTCTCTTTACCTTTCCAGAACATTTTCTTACATTCTCTCCACTTTAGACTCAAATTTCTTCCAAATTCCTCATCCACTCTCTTCTTACTCTCTCTTACTAATCTTTTCATCTCTCTCTTCCTCTCTACATTTAACTCTCTTTTCCGTCTCTCAACTTCCTCCACGCCCGTGTTTCTCATCCATTCACTATATGCTTTCTTCTTTTGTGCCACAGCCTGTCTCACCTCTTCATTCCACCATGCTGTTCCTTGCACCCCCTTTCTTCTTCTCTTCACCCCACACACCACTTCACATGCTGAATAGATTTCGTCTGTGAATATCATGCACACACCTTCCATGTCCCCCATCTGCTCCAAATCACATTTACCCAATTGCTCCTCCATTTCTCTCTTATAGCCTATTCTAACATTTTTCCATCCTCTTGCAACATTTCTACCTTCCTTGTATGGTCTACTTCCTCCTGTCCTTCCCTTCTTCTACTCCTCCATTTCATTTGAACCCTGACTTTCACAACCACTAAGTGGTGGTCAGAAACTCCACTCCCCCAACCTCTGTATGCTCTTGCATCCATAAAATACCTTCTCATTGTATCATCCACACACACATAATCATTAATTGCCTTCCGTTCATTCAGTTCACCATCCACCTTTCTCATCATTCACCACATATACCTGTGGATCATTTTGTGTCTAAAGAGGGTATTGGCTATCAATAGTAAGAGATATAAATTTTAAAATCTAACCAGCTCCCGGGCAAAATGAGAGCCACGTGATCTGCTATGGCCAATCACTGGTGAATTCCTGTACGGTGACTCTGTTCACCATGATCTCTGTAAGAGTCACTCTCCCATTCCTAATCTTGTTTTTAAGGAATGAGAACCCGATAACTAAACTAAGGTTGGAATTTGATTTGGTTAGAACAGAACTGCTCAGGGTCACGATTAGGTTAACTGAGGTTAGGGTAGGTTAATGTCACTCATAGGAGGAGGACATATCTAAAAAATAAATAAATAACAATTTCCGAAGGAAATGAAGGAAAAATAAAATAAATCACATCCACAAGAAAAAAAAAAATCAAATATGGGCTGAAATTAGAAAATTGCCAAATTTTCCCCAAAATAGGCTCAGATTTTCAATTTTCATTGATTTTTTGAATATTAGCCTGTAAAATACATATTTACTTGGTCAACCATCCATTTATCCTGATCATTATAGCCCTCCCAGTTTTTTGCAAAGGTTAATGTCACTGTGCTGGAAAGATCAAACCTTAAAACCATGTCATTTGAGAAGGAAAGAAATGATCAAATCCGAACTAACTACATCAAAAGCTATTGAAAAATGTAACTTTGGTTTCTTCAGCAAAACGCATTGGGAATTTAATTAATTTGACGATAAAATGAAAATAAATTTGTCTACACCACCTATGCCCTGTTAATTACCACACTTTTATAATATTTTTGTAAATAAGTTAATCACTGAGAGTTCTGGATAGTCAAAGTTATTCTGATATTTTGGGGTGTCTAATTAACCTTGCCTAACTAATTAGCTGATCTAACTAACTAGCCTAGCTGAAGGGCGTGGTTGTCCCAACTACAATAATACCTAACAGCGTCATTTGTACATGAAAATAAACTTCTACAACCTTACCTCTTTAGCCTTTTCTTCCTCTGGGGTGGGGGGTTGTCTGGCATGGGGGCAAAGTGTATGACTTCATGATCGGAGTCCGACCCCGACAAGTCCAGTAATTTGTACGAATCCATACTATTGTTGTTTAAATAAGACCCTGAGATCATTTTGAACAATTGACACACTGAAAAGCGCCACGTTACATTTCAAGTGGTTTGATTACGCTATCAGAGTCCACCTGACAGAAAACATGCTGCTAAAGTTCCCAATAGATGGCGTTAGCGCGATGTAAACAAAAGGGTCTTGAACTTTTTAAAGGGAGGAAGTGCTTTAATTCACCAAAACATAAACACGTGTTTAAATGTCTGCCCATGCTGCCTTAAAACTCACCCGTAGTATAGTAGTATATATACACTTTAAGGCACAAAAGACGACAGTGATACTGTGGTTCTTGTTAAAGCTGGCGGGCTGTGTGTGTTTTATTACGGGACAACAAGACACTTCGCCGTCAGGACAATTCGCCATCTGGACGATTCCCCGTCGTTTATCTACTATCTGCCTATCTGTCTATTGCCAGACGCCTCAATCTCGAAAGGGGTGGTCACAAACAAACCGCCTCCATGTCGCCATGTTCCCCGCCATTTCACTGCCTTTCTCCCAATTTCACCTATCTATCAATAGCCCGACGCCCTAATCCCGCAAAGGGTGGTCGCAGACAAAACGCCTCCAAGTCGCTCTGTCACCCACCATTTGCCTACCCTTCCCCCAGCTCACTCCCCCCTCCCTCATATACCTCTCAACAGCATCCCTCCACCTCACCCTCGGTCTTCCCCTCCCTCTCCTTCTCTCCACCCCACCTGCATACACCCTCTTAGTCAGTCTTTCATTCTCCATTCTCTCCACATGTCCAAACCACCTCAGTGTATTTCTCCTAATCTTCTCACCCACATCCACATCCACCCCACAACGTTCCTTCACTTCTTCATTCGTCAACCTGTCCCTCCATGTCACTCCACATGCTCCTCTCAAGTAACTCATTTCCTCTGCTCTCACTCTTGACTTATTTACCCTCTAGCCTCGCTTCCATACGTCAGGGTAGGGATCACGATACTATCATGCAGTGACCTCTTGACTTCCATACTCATCTCCCTATTTCTTATCACCGCTTTCGGTGAACCAACAACTGCTTACCTGCTGTACCCTTTCAAGTATTTCATCCCCAAAACTTCCATCCTTAGTCATCACATTACCGAAGTACTTGAATCCACTCACATTCTCCATATCCACACCATCCAACCTCACTGTGCATTCTGTGTCTTCATTCCTCTCAAACACCATAACTTTATTCTTGTTTACATTGACTTTCAGATTCCTCTTTTTACACACTGTCCCAAATTCATTCATCAAACCTTGCAACTCCCATTCATCTTCACTCAACAATACTGTATCATCAGCAAACAACAACGCCGGCATCTTCCACATCTCACCCTCATTCATTAGAGCCACCCCCCACAACCACTGCCTTACCTTGCACTTTCATGTCGGGTATAATTCCTGTTATTTCATCCACTCTCCCCACAGGGCAATGCAATTAATTTTATTTATTTATTTTTATTTTTTATACCATCACCAGTCCGCAGGCATTACTCAGCAGGGGTATGGATAGGGTTCTTCATTGTCGCTCGACGGGAGAAAGGCCAGAGTTCGCCAGGATGGCAAGGTCAGCAGCAGGCACACACAACATTTATGGAGCATAAGTGTATTAAGATCTATCAGATTATTGTATAGTAAATAACAGTTTTAAACATAACTTTTAATCAAATACAAACATTATAAACACAAGATTTAAACCTCATAAGGGTAAGAGCACTCACCATCCGTTCTCAGCAGCACTTGGCAGAGGCACAACCACTTGGCAGGGACATTAGCAGATTCTTTGCCACGGCAACAGGGTTAGCAGCAGGTACAGAAACCAATGGACGAATGGAGCTTCAGTGTAGTGATTCAAATCCAGGGGCACACAGCCCTTCGGCACCACTCGGCAGACGAAAGACCAGAGCAGGACAGTAGGGTCAGCAGCCAGCACACGAAACCTATGTGGCAGAAGCTTATTAGTTCTAAGTCCATGTTATCTTAATACTTGTAAACAACTTAAACAGCAACAAACTTCATATGGTCCTATGCTACTAAGGTTAGTAAAGGCTTCATATATCAGTAGTTCGGACTGTGGTGGTTTGCATACGTTTCTACACGCCATAGTAGGTCTTAATGCAGATAAATACAAATAAGTGAAAAAAGTCTGCTATGAGTCCTGCATAACTTACTAATTTAAAATAAATATTAATGCAATTAAGTTTACTGCTTATATTTAACACAAGAATGCCAAGACTACAGTTTCCACAGCTCTTACGTGACTATCCTGTTTACTCTGACATTGCCTATCATGTCATCTTTCTATCTTGATTTGCGGGTTGTGACAATAGATTAACACTGGAATATGGTGCTGGTCATGAGGAAATGCTGTGGTAAAAATAGATCCATGGCACTGTCTTTTACTGCTTTCAACCTACATTAAATAAATTGCAGAAACACTGAAATCTAGGGAAAGTTAGTGTAAAAGACACTACCATATCACCGTGGACTATCACCCATGAGGAGGGGCTATGGGCTACCACACCGCCGTGGGGAGGAAGGGCTGTGGGCTACCCCACCACCGTGGGGGGGAAGGGCTGTTGGCTACAACACCATTGTGGGGGGGGGGGGGGGTGGGCCGGGGGGCAACCACACCACGGGGGGGGGGGGGGAGGGCTGGGGGCTACCACACCAATGGGGGGGGGGGTGGGGGAGGACTTTGGGCCACTGTATCTTAATATTCATAGAAATGTGAGGGGAGTGGGGTGGCTCAGTGGTAGAGCATGTGACTCGAGATTGTGAGGTCAAGAGTTCGCGCCCCACTCGGGTAGCTGCCGTTGCTGGGAGGGGCAGCGCTTTCCCATAATCCTAGCAGGGCTACATGATCTATCCAGGTCTAGCTCGGGGGACTCTTAATCATCTGAACGAGAACTCATTGAACTGATGGCTGAAGCTGCCAGTTCCCTGCAGTCCACATCCTCCCTGTGTGGGATAGGGAAGGATTTGAGGGACATTAGTATCCAGGCAGCTCCACCGCCCAGTTATATCAATACCACCACGTGAAGGCGTTCCTCTCGAGCGTCAGACATTAAACATATCAGAGATCGTTCTCAACCACATTTCTCTCTCTCTCTTTCTGTCTACGTTCGAGCTCGAGAATCCAAAGGAGCACACACACAGTACATAATTCCATCAAGAAGTACACAGGGAGTACACTATCCCTTCAAGGAGTAAACAAGGAGTATATTACCCCCTTCAAGGAGTATACAGGGAGTCATTACCCATTTCAAAGAGCACACAGGAGTACATAACGCCCTTCAAGGAGTACACAAGAAGTACATTGCCCCCTTCAAGTAGTACACGGGGAGTACATTACCCCCTTCAAGTAGTACACAGGGAGCACATTACCTTTTCAAGGAGTACACAGGGAGTACATTACCCCTTCAAGGAGTACACAGGAGTACATTACCCCTTCAAGGCGTACACAACGAGTACATTACCCCCTTCAAGGGGTACACTGGGAGTACATTACATCCTTCAAGGAGCATGCTGGGAGTACATCGCCCTTTCAAGGAGTACGCAAGGAGTACTTTACCCCTTCATGGAGCACACAGGAATGCATTACTCCTTCAATGAGTACAAAGGAGTACATTACCCTTTCAATGTGCACATAGGAGTACATTTAAGGAGTACAGACAGAGCTCCGTACTCTCGTTGGTTAAGAAAGCTTCCTAACACCTCTTCCTCAGCGATTTGTTTTTGGATATGGCTAGTTAATATCCTTTTGTATGTTATTTATGGAGAGTATGGCCATGTGTGAAGGATTTATTTAACACAGAAGAGGACAGTAAGGTGTAATAAGCAAAATAAATAGCTAAGCAGGAGTTCAACTTTCGCGCTCTACGGTACGTCTGAGGCCGAATTGACCCTGCCCTGTGACCTTCACTTTCAATTGGTTAGTCTGACTTATTTCTCCCTTGCCTGACCCTCAACAATTCCACTGTTTCGTTCAAATTTCGAAAGTATTCAAGCTAACTTTGACCTGTTATCCTGACCTTTCGCTGAATGTTCTAAAAAAAATACTGATAATAATAATAATAATAATAATAATAACAACAACAATAACAACAATAATAATCCATCCATCCATCCATCATCTTATCCAGTGTTGCTCAATGAGGAGCATAGGAGCCCGGGGCTAGGCAAGTTGGTCCTGACATTTGAGTGACCAGTCATTTATCCCTGAGTGGCATTACGTGAGCAATAAACCCCAGCCATCCCTTGGATGTATACCTGCACCGGCTCAATCCGATTGGAGCGCCTTAATTACCCACTAAACCAACAGGCGCCATAATTTGGTTATTGGTTACCACCCAGCGTAGTAAATGGTTTCCTGGTATACAGGAAACCATCTGGCTTGTCACGGGAGTGGCACTGGCCACCCTTGAAATATGTTTGGCTACCCAAATGATTACCATAAATTTACGAGAGAATACCACTGACTCCCCCTCCCCCCCCGCGATATTTTCCTGTGGGGACTCCATAATTCTATTTGCTCACCACCCCACTGAAAATTCGAGCTACTGTATCATCGGCTGTCAATAAATGTATACATTGTTCATAGTCTCCAACTGAACATAATTATTTGCCTGGCTATATGAAAACCTGACAAAACAAAGTGGTCCCCAGAGCTCATCTCTGATGCCGCGACAAAAATGTCCTAAGCAATACTTCCCATATCTTTTATGCATAAAATGAATAAAAGATATATGAGGATGAGGGGGAGAGGAAGAAGAACACTATCCAATGCATCCATTTACATCCAGCTGCATATCACAGGAGGTGACACGCAACTGAAGATGTCAAGAAATGTCCTGTCTATCATCTGTACCTGCCTCCCCTCCAGGGAAAAAAAAAAAAAAACTAACAAATGGATACGAACTAACGAAAACAGTGCTAGAAATCGTCGATATTAATAAAATATAATGGAGAACTAGGTGTAATATTCGACATACGAAGGTAATGTTGTTGCAATGAAGAGGTGATGTAAATTGGTGGAACTGCTGATGGCATCATCAGCACTGGACAGACACTAGTTGTCTCAGTAGTTTAAATAGCCTTCAGTAAGCCAATATACACAACTGAACTCTACATAGGCTAAAGACTAAATAGATACTTGTGTTGCATTATTAAGCATCCTATAAGATCGATTTCGTTGATGATGTCGCCACCATGAAATTACGAACTGTCAACTCTGTGCTGTGCGGACGTGGGGAAGCGTGGGTTCACCAAAATTTCAAAACTGGCAGAGCATGTGGCGCTGTTGAGGGAGTAGGGCTTCTGCGTGTTCCCTTCTAAAGCCACGCTACGACAGTAGGACCTTTTATTTTGTGCTCATTTGCGTATTTGTACTTTTCTGGAGTCACCAAGAAATAACATGGACAACGAGGAGTGTCAAGGACGTGATCGACCCAGGTGGTGAGTAGAGAGATCGTGTTTTTGCAGGTCCGTGCTCAGGATTCTTTGAGAGCAACGGGCGGAGAAGTTTGTGTCCCTCTCTTTCCATTTAAACAGCAATCCCCGTCTCCCTTTTTATTGAAGCATCAAATACACAACACCGTAACTTAAATCGCTCGTTTATACATACATGATAATGACTAGCGATCACCTGGAGCAATACAAAACACACTGCAAGTTATTTGTTTGTTTATACTTACATGATAATGACTAGCGATCACCTGGAGCAATACCAAACACACTGCAAGTTATTTGTTTTGTGCCGTAGACGCCATCCACTTTTTCCCCTAAGTTTAGGATTTATACTTTTCATATAAGTTACCAACAAAAAACTTAACACATTGTGCTTAACTGGTAATGCATTAATGTTGTGTGAAACGGACGCAACCAAATGGAAGTGCGCGTGTACCCCATGACCCCGCCGCTGAGTACGGGCCTGCTCATGTTAAAGTTCTTGCAGCAGGGGCGCAGCCAGGATTTTATTATGGTGGGGGTGGGGCGAATTTTAATTTTCAATGTTTTTGAGATAACACTGCTTGGATCTAGATGAATAACAAATGTATCGAGTGTTGGATAGCTAAGGAAAGGCCCGGGAAACCGTCACTTATATTTAAGTAAGTAATTATATAAAGAAATGACTACATGTTTAATATTCAGTGATGCATTTGAATGAGTTTGATACATTATGGATGAGAGAGGCCCCTAGATCCTCTCCCCCCCCCCGCCCTACTGGCTGTGCTTATGTCTTGCAGTGTATGTAGTTAGCTTCTTATTTTCTTTATGTATACTGTGCCCACATATTTGTTTGATGTTGTGCCCTTGTATTCGTTCTTGAAGTGTATGTATTCATATTTTTGTGTATGCATATTGGTAGTCCAGGTTTATCTGATGTCCTTCATTCTATCATTTTTGCAGGCTTCATGGTTTGGTTTATATCGGTATAGTTTAAATATTTTGTTCATGTTATCGTTCTTGCAGGTATATTTGGCTTCGTAGTTTTCTTTATTTGTGTGAGTATTCACATATTTATGTAATGTTTGGTAAATGTTATCGTTCTTACAGCATATGCGTTTAGCTTCTTCATAGTTTAGTTAATGTATATGGGTATTCGCATATTTAATGGTTTGTCCTTGGTGTCCTATGTCCATATATCCTATTAACTCTGGTCACCGCTATTAAAAAAAAAAAAAAGTATATTGATTACCTGAGATGAGACAAGTTTGGGCTTTAAACTGGTATCACAATGCCTTATTCTAAGTGGCAAAGGAGGCTTTGTAGCACCTCTTCCTTAACGATTTATAATACATATTACCTTTCTTATGTATGTTTTATTAATATTTTAATATCAACAAAGTTCGTATATGTAGCACAGATTTTGAGGTGTAATGTGCAGAGTAAGTCGCTGAGGATTAGGTGTTACAACATTGTCAAAAGCCACCTCGAATACGACCCCTAGTTCGATTATTACAGGACATATTCTAGAGGAAGATGAAGACTTAGCAAGCATTCATTGTCGTTTGATGAAGATTAGGGCTCGTATTCTCGTCGCGGGAGGAGGCACCTACACACCTCTTCCTTAGCGACTTATTTTTGGATATGTGTGGTTAATATCCTCCTTATGTTATTTATGCAGAGTATGGCGACGTTTGAAGGATTTATGTAACACAGAAGAGCATAGTAAGGGGTAATAAGCAAAATAAATCGCTTTGTTTGGGAGCTTCCTTTGCCGACGAGAATATGAGCTTAATATTTTGCAGACTTTCATGGTCGTTTGGGGGAGAATAAGACTTAGCAAGCATTCATTGCCTTTTTAGGAATATTATGATTTAACAAGCATTTACTGTCGTTAAGGAAAGACTGCAACTTGGCAATAATTCATTATCGTTAGAAGGCGTAAGACTTAACAAGCATTCATTGTAGTTAGAACACTAAGACTTAGCAAGCATTCATTTCACTTGGAAAACATTAAGACATCAAACATTCATTGTCATTACATGATTAAGGCTTAGCATGTGTTCATTGTCGTTTGGGGGAAATTGAGACTTAGCAAGCATACAGTGTCGTTTGGGGGAAAAGACGACTTAGCAAGCATACATTGCCGTTTGGGGAAAATTAAGACTTGGCAAGCATTCATTGTCTCCTTCATCCTCCTCCCATCCTTTTACCCAACAGTCTCATCTTTCTTCTCAGCAATAACCAGTCGCTTCTTTTCAATTTTGTCTCATTTCTTCTTCCTCCTTTCTTCATTTATTTCTCACTTCACCTTCCTGCTCTTCTTCCTCTTCCTCCCCTTGCATTCCTTCTGCTGCTACTCCTCTATTTCCTCCTCCCTGTCTTTCTCTCTCCCTTCCTTCCTCCCTCCCTCCCTCATTCCCTATCCTTTCCTCACTCACTCTCCATCTCCTTCCCTCCTGCTGCTCGTGCCACTTCTGCTGCTCCTCATTATTTCTTCCTCCCTTCCTCTCTGCCTATCCTTTCCGCCCTCATTCTTCTTCTTTCCTTCCTTGCTCCCTCCAGCTCCTTTCCTCTCCTCCCCTCCTTCTTTTCTTCTTTCTCCTTTCCTCTTTTCTCCTCCCTCCCTCTTCACTCCTCCCTCCATCCCTCTCTCCTCCTTCCTTTCAGCGCAAGGATCTCTCTTTATCTCTTCGATCCCACAATGTACTCTTAATTTTATTCATACAACCTCCAGGCGATTTTATTTAACCTTAGGAGAGGCTTTCTAAACTAAGATTCCAAACAGCTTTTACCAACCTCTTCGTTACAAGAGGTCTCTCCTACACTGAAATATAACTGCCTAGGGTAGAATGAATACAACAACAAAATGTTACCAGACTCAAATGGTTAAGCTGAATAAAATAAAGTTAGTTTACTATCATTATCATCAACATTAAGGATGACTAAAATTAAAGCATTATTAGGCTAAATGGGTAAATGCTACCCATCATCATCACTACACTAACTCAGTACTTAAACAGACAAAGGAGAAACAATACTCTTAAGTATTTTGTTTTAAAATTCATGTGAAAATATAATACAAACTTGGAGTCATCACAGCAGGGACCACAGGCTGTATTCTTGTAAGCTTAATAGGCTTCTTAGCACTTGTTCCTTTGTTGTTTCTTTGATCTACTACACTTAACATTCTAATGTATGTTATTAACCTCCAGAATCTGAGTGATGTCCAGTTTTGTTTAGTCGTGCTGGTACCAGACGATTATATTCAAATCAGAAGAGGTCTCTTATACTGAAGGGGTTCATTATGGGTACTGTATATCTAATCCCTCTAGTTTAAAAATTTGCCCTAAGCTCAATATATTAAAGACAAAATGGCAAGAATAAAACAATGAAGACATTCCACGGTCCAGTAGGTTAATATGGTTTTATGTCAATAACACTTCCATAAATAGTGCAGAAAATAATCAACCCTATCACAAGGGACTGATGAGAAAGTGCTGCTATACAGCCTTCTAAGCTCATGAGAATACAACCCCTTCTCAGTGCCACCTCCAGGGTCCCCAGAAGATTCCACAGCACATCTGAATACCCATAATTTTGCCTATGTGAATGATGACCAACTTACCAGTCAATATATACATGTATATAATACTAACATATCCTACAAACACACAGATGAAATTAAACAAAACAAAACAGGCACAAATTCAAGATTTAACATAACTTCAAACTGACGTACATCAGACTAATCATCATGATGCCCTTAAAAATCAACAAAAAGCATTAACTTCTGAACATTTAACAAATTAATTTAAATGAAACTATTGTAGGGTGTAAAATTATTTTCAGTAAGGGGCAAAAATTGCTCAGGCTTCATCACCCAACTGTGGCTCTCTCACTGTAATCATTACCACCACCACACCAATACTCCCACCCATGTCACATCAAGTATGCTCTGTACAAATTCATTTCTTTAATAATAAAAAAAAAATAATAAATTACACAAAGCTGCTGACTGGCTGCACCTTTCAGTGATAATTCTTGTGATAAATATCAGTTTTCTTCGACAACTTAAAATGTAAAACTGCCAACTGATTATACCGGTTTGGTGACAGTTCTTTGGTAGTTAACTGTGAGAACATGTGAGGATAATGGTGCTGGTGGTGGAAAACATCTGAGGCAATGTTTTATCATTCTATGTACACACTAATCCTTTATAACAATCTGACAAGTTGCTGCCAGAGTAATATGCAACATGTGAGCATAATACTTACTGCTGTACTTTGCATAGGTAATATCATAGCAAAGTCTGAGCTTCTGTTTAACCCTTCTGTCTTTGGTATAAAAAGACCTGATGAAGGCAGTATGGGTCAATACTTCCACATGCAGCCATGAGCTAAAGTTTGCTGACAGTACTTTGCCAGCATCATGTCCTGCCTTCCATATTTCTCAATCTTCCCTAAATTACAGAAAGTATCCTTCCCTCTCAAACTCTTCTGTTGTGCTTCATATTTCAATCACATAAATACTGTTCATGAAACCCCTTCCACTGCCACAGCATTAGCAGGGAAGTGTTGACAAACTTTTGCTCATGGCTGTACAGCAAGTCTTCGTCGTATGTAGCTTCTTGTAATACATTATTTTCTGTTATGTCCGCAGAAAACTGGAAAAATTTGCCTATTAAAGTTTCACTGTTAGATATAAAGCTGGTCTGCACATTTCCACCAATTTAAAGCACCAGCTATAGGGGGAAAAGTTGTGATACTTTGAAAAACACTTTAGCATATATCGAGGACTTCACGTATAACAGTAAGCAATGTAATGCCAATCATGCAAATAAATTATGTAAATTCTATGTGCAGTACTATAAGGAGCACTTTAACTGGATGTTCCATTAAGTCAGGTGCACTTCACTCACAGCCTAAATGTGGAATACAAACACCAATAAAATCGACATGCTCTAATTCGAGTCCATTTCTTGAGGCTGATGCTTCTCGCAATTTTTCTCAAGAGGCTGTGGTACATCTAGGACATTGGAACTGCTGTTATCACTGCCTATTTTGTTCTCATTATCAACATCTATTGGTTCTTCAAATGTTGGTTCCTGAGGTTCATCCTCATGGTGACCATTAGTCATGCTAAGCTCTTGATTTTCTAATCTTTCTTTATTTGAAGAATCAAGCTCCATCTTATCTTCATTAAAACAAGAATCAGTAGAAACCAATGGTGCATGGATCTCCTCTTTATTCTCATCAGCCATTTTCTCAGTATCCTCAGTTGCCATTACATTATCCTGTGGTTTCTTATTTTCTGTATGGCTTGGTATTTGATGTTCACAGTTTTGTGTGTCCATATCAGACATCACATTTCCATGCAACTTTGCACTGGAAGTACCTGGTTCACTAACTACCATTTCAGTAGGTTCTACGTGATACTGTGCTGCTTTTGATCTTGAGGGACGCAGTGATATCACAAAGTCATTTGGTGCATCAACTATATCACCAGAATGGAAGTTAACTTTTATCCGTTTTGCTGCAGGAGGATCACAGTGATCATCGTTATCCTCTTTAGAACTTTGAATAGGTTTGATGTTGCCCATTTCATGAGCAAACACCGTATACTTTTCTGGTGATGGCTGACCACCTCCATCTATGTTTGAACCTCCACCAGTTTTCCCTCCTACCATACATGGTGTGCTAATCAGTTCTTGCCGGTCATGGCGCATAAATCCTTCAGGAGTGACGTACTTGAATGGACGGAAGTGAACCTTCGTGTGCTCTCGAATGAAATTAGGTTGAGAGGCTGTATAATCACAAAATGTACATCTGTAAGATCCATACCCACCATTAGCATGGTGTCTTAAGCTATGGCTGTCAACTGCATCTCTTCTCACATTAGCATATGGGCAATACTGGCAGTAATAAACTCTTCGTTCCCTCTCCTCGTCTTTTTTAGAGGAGTCAGCCACACCCTTTTTATTTTGCAGCAAAAGATGCTGACGCTCAATTGTTGTTAAGTCAGCCTCTTCCAAATTTTCTTTATTAACACTACTCTCTTCTCTGTTCCTCACTTTCTCAATATGAGAAGTATCTGTAGAAATGATAGGTTCATACTTTGGATCTGAATCTACAGGTGGTGGTGATCCCCCTTTCTGGGAAGCCATTCTTTCATGGTATTTATGACGATTTATGTGCATCATGAAGTTGGCATAGAACTTGACAGAGTAATCACAAATGCGGCACTTATACTTGTGATGTGAACCATGCAGGTTTGAGTGAACATTGTACTGTTCAACCTTTTCAAAAGCAGAGGGACATTTTTTGCATTTATATCTCTTCTCACGAGATTTTCCAGTGACCTTATCGATATGCATTGGATAGTGAAGATTAGGATTCCCAATTCTTTTTGGATCATCTTCTTCCATATCTTCTTTGTCTCTCTGTTCTTTTTGTACTTTATGTTTGCCAAATGTTTGCATTTTACTATTCGAACTTGCATCATAGGTTTTCTCGCCCCCTTCCTTTTCTAGTTGAGTTTTGCGGCGTAAAAGGTCCACACCAGACAGAGGAACTTGCTCTTCAATGTAATATTTAAACTGAGGACGACTCCCATCCTCAACACTGTTGGATGTTCCTGGACGCAACCCTATCAGCTTGAGTTTGATTGGGGGATAGCCAGACTTAGAATCCCTTTCATTATTTTTGGAATACAACTTGGATTTAATGGTTGCCTCTAAAGCTTTCTGGACTTCCATTTTCTTTGATGCTTCCTTAGCAGATTTTTCAGCCTGGTAGTTTTGGTCATGTTGAGTATGGAGCTGAATGTGCTGTTGTAAGGAATCTTCAGTCTTGCCAGCATAGGAACAACGAGGGCATTGGTGAGGATTCTTGGCCCCATGCAGGGACTGATGGTACTGTAGTGTTACTTGCTTACTGAATGATGCTGGACATTCGTCACACATATATTTGCTCGTGGGTGGTGGCTGTGGCAGCACAGCTGAAGGAGTGGGTGATCCAATGAATGTCTGCTGGTTAGATCCTCTGTCACTGGTCTGTAAAGTTTTCTCTCTTGCTAAATCAATGAAAGGAATATGAACTCCTGGGACAGGTGGATAACTTGAGGCAGTACGATGCTGTCCCATCATAGTGCGAGTACGTTGCTGGTACTCAGGTGTGTGAACCTTCAGGTGGGTGAGGAGGTGTGCTGACTGACGGGCGCCGTAGCTACAATGGTCACACGTAAGAGGAAGGTTGGCGGTATGGAAGCGTGTATGAATCTGAATCTCTTTCTCCAAAAAGAACCTTGCTGGACAATGCTGGCAGTAATATAAAACTTTCTCATCAGTTCTGCTGCTTTTTGTGTCATCTACAGTAGACAAAGACTGGGACAATTCAGAGGATGGATTAGATGCTCTGGAAGTTAGCTGTTTCAACTGATCTTCATCACTTAAGGAGGGATCCACAACTGCATGACACTGTCCCATTGAGCCTCCATGAACCTTTAAATGGGCTGACATAACACCAGCATTTACACTCACATAAGAACAGTATGGGCAGTGCAGACCTCCAGCTTCCTTACTGATATTTGTTTTATGCATTTTCTCGTGCTCTTGGATGTTTGTCTTGCGTAAGTTGACATGCGGACAATGGCGGCACTTAAACATCTTGAAGAAGCGGCGATCTCTTGAAACCCAGACCAGAGGAATGTCCTCCATGTGCACTGTGGATTCATCCAACAGTTTGGGGAGTTGCGCAGAGTCAGAAAGTGCTGTGTCCTCCCCAGTGTCACCAGTTGTTGCTGCATTGGTGACTGGTGTGATTGTAAGGGATGGTGATGGGGAGTTGGAGCGCTCATCCACCTGGCCCATAACATCACTTGCCCCAGTTCCTTCAGCACCATCCACAATTCCATGCACCCGGATGTGCTGGGACAGGAGGTGGCGGCGGGTGACATTGTAAGAACAGTGGGGACAGCGGAATGGTAGCCCTTTGGGTTTATGGAACTGGCGGTGGTGCATGAGTTTAGAGCGGCTCCTGCTCTCATAAGGACACAAGCCACACACAAACTGCCGAGGTCCACCATCATCCTAAAATGAAAATTTAATATTAATCATGGGTAACAAAATAGTAAATACAGTATTTAAATTAACACCGAGGAACAAGCATTCCTGATTTATAGGCTTTTTTTTTTTCCTCAGAGCTGTTTTATTAAATAATGTAACAATAAGGATGTGACTGGAATTTTTTTTTTTTTTATGTGTCCGACTCTGGGCATAGGCTTCACAGCCTGCTATCAAGGCCCAGCAGTTCTCCTAGATACCAACACCTCTACATGTCACCACTTCGGCGCTAACACCCACCGTCCATATTGAATACATGCTAGGGCTGTCTCATACAGGACTGGTGTATTGGTATTAGCGGGGGTATTTTTACGACATGTCGGAGGGGCTTCTGGTAGATCAGTAAAGCTTGATTTAATGAGATTCGAATCCTTAAACTGTTCCCTGCCCCAGTGAGGATTCGAACCTGGGTCCGTCAGGACTGCAAGCCACCTCTCTACCGATCGAGCCACCGCCTCCCACTGGTGTTGTGATGAGGAGGGGTTAACTGAGATGGTTTGGGCATGTTGATGTGTTGGGGGATAACAACTGGGTGCGGAAGGTGAAAAGTGTGAACATTAGGGTAGGGTTGCGAGAGGCAGACTGATAAAGGCCTGGGATGAGCTCACAGCATGTGACCTCAGGGATAAAGGACTGAACAGGGATGCTGCCAGAGATCGAGCATTGTGGAGGGCTGCCACTTAGCGACCAAGGCTGATGCATGCGAGCCTTTATAAATGATACAATACATTCTAGATGAAACATAAAGCTGTGTGAAATAATTCTTATTTTACAAGGTTATAGTAGGTAGGGACGCTCACCATCCACTCACTCGATGTAGTGCTGCTCTCAGGCGCCTGCCCTTTCCTCCCTTCTTTCTATCCTTCCTCTTTTTTCTTTCCTTCATTCTTTCCTTTCCTTCTGTCAGTGGGTAACACTACACTGACTGACAAGCCAAATGGTTTCCTGTACACCAGGAAACCATTTACTGTGCAGGGTGGTAACCATATAACCAAATTATGGTGCCTGGTGGTTTGGTGGGTAATTATGTGCTGCAGTCAGACTGAGCTGGTGGAGGTTTATATCCAAGGGAGGGTTGGGGTTTATTGTTCATGTAATGCCACTCAGGGATGAGTGTGGGTGGTCAGTCTCACCTTAAATGTCAGGATCACCTTGCTTAGCCCTGGGCTCCTATGCTTCTCATGGGACAACACTGGGTTAGATGATGAATGAATGAATGATAACCCTTCACTAAAACAGATCAAGCTACATACATTCACATATCATTAGCCTACTTGGTGTTATATTAATGTCAAAGATGTTTATGTGGCATGTCAGTAGGTTGTGTGAAATACAAGTTAATACTGTTTTAAAATTCAAATACCAGACTTCTATTGTCTGTTATCCTACAAGGTGAGCTTATGAGGTGTTTGCTATAACAGTAATGTCAAATCAATGGTAAAATAATATTAAACATATCTTTTTGTAGCTCCAGTTATCAAGCAGGCAGTGGCTCGATCAGTAGAGAGGTGGCTTGCAGTCCTAACGGACCCAGGTTCCAATCCTCGCTGGGGTAGGGAACAGTTTAAGGATTTGAATTTCATCAAATCAAGCTTTACTGATCTACCAGAAGACCCGCCGACATGTCGTAAAAATACCCCCGCTAATACCAATACACCAGTCCTGTATGACACAGCCCTAGCCTGTATTCAATATGGACGGTGGGTGTTAGCGCCAAAGTGGTGACATGTAGAGGTGTATGGTATGTAGGAGGACTGCTGGGCCTTGATAGCAGGCTGTGAAGCCTATTCCCACAGTCGGACACATTAAAAAAGAAGAAGAAAAAAAGCAACGTAGGCCTTAATAATGACACAATTACAACAAATATAAAGCCTGCACACTTTAACCATGATTACTGAAAAACTTGGATTTGGAATTTTTGTCAGTAATGAACTATACCTAAAAAATATGCAGTATCTTTTCAAGTTCCTCCCCTCCTCTGTTGCCACCATTACCACTGAAAAATCCTTTATGTGGAGCACTGGGAGATCTGAGGGTGTTGCCCATATTGTCTTGGTAACATCCCAGGTTTATCATACTGAGATTAGTGTATTAGTGTACCTGACATAAATATGGTTGGGCCGATTAATCAGCAGGTAATCTGTAATTGGTCTAATTGGCCAATTTGCCAATTAATCGGTAATCGGTCTTTTGATCGATTAATCAAGGCCGATTAGTTGAAGAAGCTTACTTCTGTCTTTTATACTAACCTGCATAATGTATTAATGTCAGTATGCGAGTACGGTGATGTTATCAAAACTCTGATACCCTCCAAAGCATTTATTTCAAGCAAGTTCTTATACAAATACAGTATGTATTGGTTACCATACATTATCTATGTTAGTTTTATGTCCTTCTGTTTATTTTTACCATTTCACAAATTACAGAACAGATAGACTATGAAAATAAAAGAACCAAGATTTTCATCTTGTTATAGTTCTTAATAAAGATCAATACATTTTCTGTACACTACCATTTCTAGTAGCATCTAGGATCACCACAAGAACATGAAAAATGGGAAATTCTAACAAATTACAACCAGGATGCACAGAATGAGATGTTGCAACAATGCAAAACTAGACTACAGAAGAGTGACAAATGACTAAAACTATTTGCTCTCCATAAAGGAGAAGGCAGTTGGCCAGCAAACAAAATAAAAAATAACATTAGGGTGATGTCTTTAACTTTTTGCTACCAGCAATTTCGTGAAGACTGATCATATTAAACTTTCTTAATAATCGGCCGATTAATCAGTATCGTTTTCATTTTCGTTTTTGAAGGCTGCAACATGCATGCATGTGTCACCCTTGGTCACCTAATGGTGGTTCTCCATGCAGCTTGATCTCTGGCAGCTTCCCTATTTAGTCACTTAACCCTGAGGTTAAACTCAATGACCTGGTGCCAGGTCTTTTTCGGTCTACCTCTCACCACCCTACCCCCAACATTAACACTTCTCACTTTCTGCACCCAGTTATTGTCCTCCACCCTCTCCACATGCCCAAACCATCTCAATCTACCTCTCCTCATCACAACACTAATACCCTCCAGTCCCATCCTACCTCTCAACTCTTCCATCATAAACCTAGTTCCCCCAGGCACTGCACTCAGGGACGCACTTCACATCCACCTAGTCATTGCCATTTCTGTACGTTTGAGCCTGCAAATATCTCCTTCCTTTACTGCCCAGGTCTCACTATAATACAGCATTACACTCCTAATGCATGCCGCATACAATGATCCCTTAGCACAGAAGGAGAGCCCTCTCAGTGTCAGAGAGGCAACAGCTCCCTAACTTCTTCCAACCACTCCTCACTCTAGCCACAAAGCTAGCTCCTGCCCCACCTCCAGCATATAACATGTCTCCCAAATAACACCCTCTTCCACACACTCAAGAGACTCAACAGCAAGTTCATCCATCCATCATCCAATCCTATGTTGCCCCATGAGGAGTGTAGAAGCCCAGGGCTAGGCAAGTTGGTCCTGACATTTATGATGAGAATGACCAGCCTCACTCATCCCTGAGTGGCATTATGTGAGCAATAAACCCCAACCACCTGCACCGGCTCAATCCGATTGGAGTGCCTAAATTACCCGCTAAACCACAAGGCGCCATAATTTGGTTATATGTTTACCACCTAGTGTAGTACAGTATAATCCAGTTATCTGATTACCACGCAACCGGAATTATCAGCCAAATGGGAAATTCAATTACTGGTGTGCCACTTTCACTGGCCACCCCAGCACAGGTTAGTCATGTGAGACTGGGTGAAGTTGGGGGATGTGAAGTGATGGCATTTCCGGTCAAGGTCGTTTCCTAGTTAATATCCTTTCCAGCCCTCCTCCCCCTCCTCTAGTTTAGTCACCCTACGTATGTCCACAAATCACCAGTCAGCTTTCCACCGTCAGTCAGCAAACAAGCACTCTCGCTGTTGTGCTATCCCATGTTGTTGTGTACTGAGTAGTGATTTGTACTCTGAAGCCTAAAGTGCAAACAAATCTTAACACACTGTGGTCACCTTGAAACTGAAGCTGTACAAATGCAACAGTCTTGAAAATGGTGAACATTGTAAGACACTGATGACAGAATTTAACGTAGGAAATTCCACAAGTTATGATACGAAATCCCAGGGACCCATGCTACAGTATTTGTGTGTGTGTGTGTGTGTGTGTGTGTGTGTGT
>JAGKTI010002251.1:0-26681 GCA_018397915.1 Birgus latro | reverse complement strand
CACCATGCAAAACTATAATAAATTGCCTTTTGAATGATATAGTTTATGGCTATTTATGCCAGTTATTGCAAAGTAAAACGAAAGAAAAAAGATGCAAAATTTTTAATGATTCTTGGTTGCGTTTTTGCTTAACGATATTTTTCTTTAATTGGTCTGTGTAAATTTACTTTCCATGGTAGGATGCTGATTTTGATGTTATTCTGAAGCTGAATAGTTGTACTATATCGCAGTATGTTCAAAAAGGGGAAAAAAAGAAGAAGTCAAAATAAGGAGTTGAAGTCAGCCACCCCCCCTCCAAAAAAAAAATTATACTTTGCTGTACAAATATACTCTCCAAAAATAAAGTAATAGAGATATATAATGTATTTTTTGCACCATGAAAAACTATGATAAACTGCCTTTTGAATGATATATACAGTAGTTTATTGCTAGTTATGCCAGCTATTGTGCAGTAATTTTAATATGAAGAGTAGAAACGTAATTGGAATCTCTGAGTCTGGATTTCATATGATGCGCAGCTGAGTCATCAGAATCTCGAAAGGTTATCAGCATGTCCAGTTCATTAGGTCACATTCTCCTTCACACATTGTTCAGGTCCCTGGAATCCTGGTTCCACCTTATAGGCATTCCTATCCACATTTATTTGCCTCTCACTGTAAATATTTCAGTACAGAGCAGACATCTGAGGGGTGGTTGGGGCTATGGTTCATAAAATGCTGCACACAAGTATGACACCAATCATGCCTTCAGTGTCGGGATTGAGTAGCCAAGTGCCAGGCCCCTACGCTCCTCATGGAGCTAAAAAGAATCGGATTCTAGATTGATGAATGAAAACTATTTCTGGTGTTTTTGCTTAATTCAATTCTTTTAGTCCTAACTGAGATAAAAATTGCATTTAATAATTTTATTTTCCCCTAAAGATTAATTATGTTAAAGCAATATGCCTCTTTATTCATTACAGTATAATCGTCGTAATGGTATTCCCAATGTTGTATATAAAGAGGGTATGATCTACAAACATCCTTCTATTTACAAACATCCTTCCATTTATTTATCTAATCCTGTATTGTCCCATCATTAACTTAGTGGACCAGGGCAAAGCTATGTCCAGTATTTTTAACCCCTTCTCTTTGGGGATACAATTTTCTTGTACTATTATTCATGCTACCACTAAACAATCTAATTCAGCTTTGGGGACATGCTTTGTAGTGAACAGGTTAATGAAGGCTACATCTAAACCCTAAGGAGCAAAATGACTATCTCCGGGTGAACAAAATTATTGGGAAATGGCAAGCACAGAATAATAAATATACCATGCCCCTTTCTAAGACTGGGCTGCGTTGTCTTAAAACCAATCGTATAACAAGTTTAGCATTGTAGCTGTCATACAGAAGAGAAAATAACTGTATAAATATAAGTTTAAATGGAAAAAAAATGATGCTAAATATTAAATCATGTAAGTGAATGATTGCAAAATATAGTAGTTGACTGTAAAACAAAGATTGGATATGTCATTGGATTGAAGGAATTAAACAGGAAACAGGAGTGACAATGAGAAAAAGAACATCATCAGCATGTTTGGTGATATGGTACCACACATAAATAATTTATTTGTCATTCACATTTTCAAAATTCTTGGTTTAGCCCACAGGCAATATAATCCATATGCCTACCCTTTCCTCTCTTCCTTCCTTCTTTCCGTCCTCCACCTACCTTTCTTCCTTCATTCTTTTCTCTTCCTTCTGTCTATGAGCAAGTCTAAACTAAGTGACATGCCAGGACCAACTTGCCTGGCCCCTGGCTACTATGCTTCTTATGGGACAACACAGGGTTAGATGATGAACAAATGAATGAATGCAACAGTGGCAAGGATAAAATAGCAATGGCATCACTAAGATTTAAGTGGCTAATATCCTTCACCTGACTGATTAAGAAACCATCTAGCAGAAATTATGTCACTCCTCTTAAAAAAAAAAAAAAAAAGACCTAAAATTGCACTGTATCTTGAATCCTGAGTTGTAACAGGAAATTAATGCTGGAATATGATGCTAACCACTAAAAAGTACTATGAAAAGGATGTACAGCCATAACACTGTCTCTTCTGCTGCTGAGCTTTGTGAAACTAGTTATGCAAGGCAAAAATGTGGGCCATGTTAAGGTGAAAAAACTATAGTCCCATTATATTTGTTATAAAGTGTGAATTCTAAAACATTTAGTGTGGTAATGAATTACCAAAAACTCTCCAGCCACCCCTCAGTGATTCAAAGCCATTATCAGCAAATGACCTTTACCCTGACTTGTGTCTTGGACCACTGGATTGCCATGCAGCACCTGAGAGTTAATTCTAATCGTGGCTCATATTGTATGGGATGATTGGAACTTAGTAAAACCTGATAGTCTGTCATAACCTGCTGAGGTTGGAACGTTGTTTTTATTTTACACTTGCCATCTCCTACCACTATTATTAAACACAGGATAGAGTTTTCAAACTGGAGAGGTTAGATAATAGTCCTAATAGAGGTCACCCTACCTATACAGTCAATTGTTATGCGATCATTTGCTTATGCTAATGCAAAAAATAATACTCACTGACTTAACTAAGCTCAAAGTTTTTAAGCCTGCCTACTTTGGAACACAAAAATTTTCATATGTTATTAATTGAAAAGCACACATTTAAAGCATGAATCAAACTTATATTTATGCAAATTTTCAAAGCATAGTCCAACACCTTCCCTGGCCGAAAACGGAAACGTAAAAATTCTTGCACAGTAAATTCCCCTCCATATTTTACCTTGTTATACAATTATATATCAAATTACCTTATGTACTAACTGACACACAAACTAAAGAAAATGTAGAGCAACAGCCATACCCAACTGTAACCGAGCTCAACCAGAACAACTTTTTTTTTTTTCATTTTCACTTAATGATTGCTATGATCCCATGACGCACCATTTTTTTTTATACCATCACCAATTCTGATCGCATGATTGCTACATTAGATACACAATTGATCATTATCCGATCATTTTTCTAGGAACATAACCCAATCGCATAGTGAGGCTGGCCAGTATCTGACTTCAGTATAAGAGGCCTTTCCCTAGTTGAATAAAAATATGTTGGAAGCAATAATACACTTAAAGAATGTCACCTGGATTTAGGGGGTTAATGGCCTTCATGCAGTTGATAGGTAACAGTCCTAAGCTGTCTTCTTCATCTGAAAAAATTATTAGTGAATGCATGGTAGCCTACATAACATTACTGAATTTTGTTTATAGTATACCTGAGTCCTTGGTTTCTGGATTCTGTCCCTCACATCGGCTAGTTATGCCACCCTGTCCACCGTGGCTTGTGTCAATGTGCATCTGCAAGGAAGAGAATTGCATGATAAATAATATTATCATCATCATCATTCCAATCATAACTGCCAATGAATAATGGAGTGGGAGTATAACAGCAATATATAAATAGTTTCCGAGTGTAAAATACCAAAAAATCTCTTGACTAATGTCATATGAAACTAAAACTTGCAAACAGAGTGAATCAATTCATACAGTGAAGCTGCCACTAAAATCAGACTCCATTCATGGGTAAATTATTATCCTGTACTGAAAACTGGGGGGAAGTTAATTTTATATATAGCTTTGAAACTTGAATAGGCAATTTTCAGTTATTTATTGTTGACTTCCAACTCCTGCAAACGATGATGTATTACCGATACCTAATCTATTTTTACTCCCTCCATGCGATATTTACCTTAGTGCAGACTTTTGCAACTACTGTTGTTAGGTATAACCTTACATAACTTCTCTGTTAGGTCATATTCAAAAGCAAATAGAATCATCTGGTAGCTGCAAAAATAAAAAACACATCCCCAAACTGAAGGGGTTAAATTACATTGATCACTTCTGTCTACTGCCAGATGCCTTGACCCCATATAGGGTGGCCACAAACAAATCACCTCCATGTTGCCCTATACTCTGCTATTTGGCTGTCCCCTCCAACTCATACCCTTACTCTACTTTCATACATCTCTCCACTCCATCCCTTCATCTCATCCTTAGTCTCCCATTTCCCCTCCCCCCTCCACCTCACTCACATACATTCTTTCAGTTTCTCATTCTCCATCCTTTCCACTTGCCCAATATTTCTCTTAAGGGTTTCAGTCACATTCCTATTAACATCACAATGCTTCTTCACTTCCTTATTTTTCTGCCTGTCTCTCCATTTAACTCAACATCTTCTTCTAAAATAATTCATTTTCACTACTCTCCTCCTGATGTGTCCGTACTGTACCATATTCTCCTTACCTGGACTGCCCTCTTGGTGCCGGCTGCATAACCACACAGGTCACAGCGGTGGACAGCATGCAGCAGGGACACTGGGCCATTGCGTGTATGGGCCAGACGCACATGATGGAACACCGTCTCACGTTCACTATCCCTGTTAAATTCATATTTTTATTACTTGCAACTCAAGTTCATAAACCTTAACCTAGCCCAGATTTTCATCTTTTTGAAGCTTACTTTGCTTACCTCAGCATCAGAAAAAGTCAATGTTATGGCTCTACATCTTTTCTATAGCCCTTCTTCCTGACTTTTTATGTGACCAAATCCAATGCAAGGTGGAAATTGTTACATCTGAATAATGAAGTAGTGACTAATGTTGTTGTGGCCCCAGGCTCATCTAGACTTGAACCCGGTGGACTGCTAGAAACCGGTCACCTCACCAAGGTGTTTTAAAGCATCTATTGATGAAGTTACGTTGAAAGATTGTCTGTTTTGTGAGAGTAATATGCATGAGATGAGTAGGTGTGTTGTGGTGTGATAGGCTGCATTACAATAAAGGCATAGTGGACTGTTTGTGAGTTGTATTTTGTGTCGTATTGAAGCAAGGAAGGGAGATGAACACATTGTATTCTGGCTTGGTAAACTACCGGTACGTACCTCTGGGAAAGGAAACTTCTAAGGGCTGAATGTTCAATGAAAGTTCATGAAGGATGCTGTTTGACTGAAGGTTTTGGATGACTGTGTAATGTGAGTTTTATTTTGTATGACTAACATGCTTAATCATAACACTTCCACAATGATCATCCTGAAATCTTTTCCCACTTCAGGATGGGGGGAGGTAGGGTCCAGTAAGTGGGGAAAGAGAAAGCAACAAAGAGGGAGGACTCTCAACACCAAGCCTAGTAAAGCATAACACTGCCACCATGATCATCTTGACTTTTTTTTTGTTTTCCACTTGTGGATCAGGAAGAGGCAGAGTCCAGAAAACAAGAAAACACAAAGCATAACAGAGGAAGAACTATCACCAGCACTCCGAGTGTGTTAAAACACAACATTTACAAACCTGAAATCACAAGAATTGCATTTCCATTCTGGATTGCCCTCATGATCAAGCACCATTCTGGCCACCTCCTTCCCATCCTCCCCTGTCGATGATACTGACACCTGTAGGAAATACAGAAGTTCTGTCAACAAAAATTTTAAACCTATAATGCTCAGTAGCATTAGGTAACCAAAGTCAACCAAGTTTCAAAAGTTACTTGATATTCTATAACATTTAAGAACAATATGCAAATGTAAAATCACAATATCATCACCATAATCCACCTCAATAACAGATATCGTAGGTCACACAAGCCCCAAGCAAACATGTACCCACAGCAACCCATATTTTAAATTATATCACAGTTATGGCAAAGAATGTTAATAATATATATTAATGAACTCCAAAACAGTATATAAACACATTTTTCTTGTACTGCTATGGAGATTGGTTCTCATGGTATGGTTGTTTTACATCAAGATAACTAAGAACTCAAGTACACTAATTCCAGTAGACTTGGGATTATTTACAGAGTACTTAATAAATCATGTTAAAATTTTGAAAGGCTTATTTCCCCTAGCACTGTCATCAAGATCAGACATGTGTGATCTGAAATACAACAGCACATAATGTGATGCTTTGTAAAGCTCTGTGAATTTAGCAGGTGTTGTGAATAAAATATGTGCTAATAAGTTGCATAACTTTAATTATATACTGTACTGCTCATGCTGATGTTATCAGTATGTCTCAACAAGATAACACTTAAAATTTTACTGCAACAACTAAATATGATAATGTGCATCATGTAAACTTGTGTATAAATGCTGTTTTAGTAACATCTTCCCAGGCAGTGGATAAACTTGGTTATTTTGCCTATAGTTCATTCTTGCCATATGCAGGCAATTTTAATACACTGGAAGAAGAAGTCTTTTACTGAAGGGGTTAATGAAGGTCGTGACTAACTTCTCAAGTTCAAAAGTCTGTCTTCTGACAAATAAAATTATCTGAAGAGAGCATGAAGAAAATAAAAAGTATGAAGTATGTCTGGGGTAAACTAACATGTTCCCAAGCAACGGACACATCATGGATTATATTTTGGCTACTGTCAGGTAGTTCTACTTGGTATGGGAAACCCTTACAGGTTACTTTTCATCTTTTCAGTATAATGACATCTTACATTTTCTACTTGCAGCCACCAGATGACTTTACGAGAGGCTTTTGAACCAGTGAGGTTAGATACAGTCTTCACCAGCCTCTTCACTACAAGAGGTCTTCTCTTAGTTGAATATACAGTAATTATCTGGCAGCACGAAGAATAAAATAAAAAGTCATCATCACAGTGCAAGGGTTAACTTACCAAAACTGATAAAATTATTGGAAACTAACAACCCAGCAGAAATTTTCCACTGCATGAATGATATTGAAATTCTGCAGTGCATACAAACTGATAAACTATAAATTCTGTACAATGCTTCTCCTGAGCCTAAACTTTACATAAGGGACTAGAGATTGGTCTTGCTCATTGAAAAATGAAGAAGACAATTTCTGTCCAGCAATTTACATATTACTTGGTACAGTATATTACACTAAGTTAGTTGGTTTTGTATGCAGCATTTTTCATACAAGTGTTTCATTTAACTGTACAGCACCAAATAATTTTAAAGCTAAAATGTACAACACTTCCAGATGATCCCCGTAAGCTATATATGTATAAAATGTAGAAACTGGCTTACACACTTGGCATGGATATGCAGCTCTACTTTATGTTCAAAGTATACCCCACTATCTACCATCACACTCAGACAGCACATAAAGAGATGTTAGGGTTAGTGAGGGGAAGCTATGTGCAAGGGCAAACAGGCAGTAGCAGCAGCAAACAAAGGCATATCAATCTGAAGGAACAGCATTAAATCTTGTTACCTTTTCCTCTGCTTCTCCCGCCAGGAGGTTGAGCCACGCTAGTAACCTCATCTGGTTACACAAAAAGAAACAAAAAGGAGAGTTCATTCTTGTCCTCAGGTTGCAATATTCACCTGTGCACAAGCTGACACAAGGTGGTATGGAATATTGTAGGCACCCTCTGAATATCAATAAGGCATTTTGTTACAATAGCAATTTTATGCATCACCACTGCAGTAAAGTCTACCATGCTCAAGTCAATGAGGGAGCATTCACTACTTTTCATGCTGTTGTTGTTGTTGTGGCCCCAGACTCATCTGAATAAGAATCAATTGGACTGCTGGCTGAATCTCCCTTTCTCCAGCTCTCCTGTCCATCACCCTTCTTTCAGAGGAGGAGGGATGCTTGTTGTTACTGCTTAACCCTAGTCTGTCTGGCTAAGCAGACCCATCGACTGCAGATAAGCACTGCTTCTCTGAGACTGTCCTACAAGTACAGTACAGTACATACATCATGTAAGGAACTGGCCTTCCCATGTGGTAGACTGCCTCACTCAGGTTGGACCAGGGTCTTTCCCATGTAGGATGCAGGAATACCTGTATAACCAGGCAGTACAGCTGCCCAGCTATACTGGTGCCCATACATGAAGGCATCCCTTTCCTGCATTCACTACCTCTCATACACAGTGTAAATGCACATATTACTTTGTCAGTTAACCCTTTCAACATGATGACATATTTTTCATTATAATCAAGCTACCATCAGATCATTTTATCCAACTCTGGGAAAATTTATAGTTGCAAAGAGGTTAATGAATGCTACATGTAACTCTTTCAGTTTGAAAAAGCCTCCTTTGTGTTAAATAAAACCATCTGGAGATAGTATGAATAAAATGAAAAATACATCAACAGACTCAGGGAATTAATCTGAGATCCCTAACTGCTTTCATGCCAAATACATCATCATTCACATCATTCCTTCCTACACATTGACTCCACTAATCTAATACAACTCTACCTTTAACCCGTACAGTCCTGACCGATTTTTTATGCAACATACCCTTAGAACCCGACTGATTTTCAACTTTTTTTTTTTTTTCTCAAACCTCCACTTTTGGTGGGAAATATCGAAGATTTATAGAGAAATCGCCCTCCTGAGCTTATTACGGGTTTAGTCAGCCTTACGTTTTCCTTCTTTCTCAGAGTACCTGGCTAAAGAAAACGAACTATGGAAGGGTTACCTAATTCACACCACTTTAAATTACATATTTACTTACTTATTTGGTACGAATTTATGTGTGGTACAAGTCTATATTGGTTTTCACATAATAATATAGGCGATAAAATCATTGTTCACTCACCCAAAACCCCAGCATATGGCACCTTCCTTTACGACATTACCACCTCATCACTTCTGTTTGTTTTTCCCTCTAGCTTCTTTGTTTCTTTGTCCTCCACCTCAGGAATCACTTTCACCGTGAATTTCGTCATTGGAGAGACCGTGGGGCAACATATCTTTACTAGCCAGGTTACTGCTAACAGGTGAATTGCCGAGTGTGGGGGGGGGGGGGGGGGGTCAGGTGGGGCCAGGCAGTATCCCATCTTGACAGCAGCTAGAGGAAGGTCTCCCACATATGCCTACCAAAAATCACCCGCGAATCTTGAAAAATGTGCAAACGATGGGCCTTGCAACTGACTGACTGACATACGATGCACGTCGGTGAGTCTGTCCGCAGAAAAAAGCAGTGACGTGCATCATACGTCGGTGGGACTCGGTGGGTTAAATTATATTAGGCAGCATGCTAAGATATACTTTCCACATTACTGTCTATGAAAAAAAAAAAAATAATCATGCAAGAAAACACAAGATTATATTTCTCTACACAAAAGGAAAACAAAACAGTCTGAGAGGAAGCTGAAGGTTAAACTCAGGAAAGGAAGTACAGCTAAATGTAATGCTGCTTTGTTAATTAATTCAAGAAGCATCTTATCTGTTTTTATGCTTTCTATATCCAGACTATTTTAATCCCCTTTGGCTATATTTCTGAAATGGACAGGTTAGCGATAGCCATCACTAACCCCTTTACAACCAGGGGCTCTGCTAAGGTGAATTTTAAAATCTGGAAATACCAAGCACCAAATGACAATTTAGTTTGCTGTTGTTGTTTTATTGTTGCTGATTAACCCCAGTCTGTCTAGCTGAGCAGACCCATCAATCGCAGGCAAGCAACTGCCCCTGCAGGGTTGTCCTGTACAGTGAACCGATGTTGTCTTGCAGCTGACAGTGCCTCACCATTGTGCGGTGGGGGGAATAGTGTGGAGGTTTGATTCCCGGATGGACGATGCATTTGCATCTCTAGTCAGCAATCAGGGGTACCATAACAGGCTCCACTTCATCACATGATTTGGATATATGGTTATCACCTAGCATTGTAAATGGCTTCCTGGGTTACAAGAAATGATTACGCTTGTCATTCAGAGTAGAGCTACATGAAGTGGAAAGAAGGGTGATAAAAGGTTACAGGAAGGTAAGGGAGAAGTAAGAAAAGAGAAGGGTAGACACAGAAATAAAATAAGAAAGGGGAAAGAAGTAGGCAGGACTGCATCAAGTGATGATAGTCACCACCATCTACACCAGTTTAGTGGTTAAGGGAGAATGGAATATATAGTACAGTACTTGTAAAGAACCTGATCTAGTCCAAAGAGTAACATCTGATAAGGAAAGACACCCAACTTATACTATTCTAATTTCTACATTATCAAAACAGTAATAGAATGAGAAAGGGGAAGGAAGAAGTAAGCAGGACTGCATCAAGAGATGACAGTCACCACAATCTACCACCAGTTCAATGGTCATGGGAGAATAGAATATGTAGTATAGTACTTGTAAAGAACCTGATCTAGTCCAAAGAGTAACTTCTGATAAAGAAAGACACCCAACTTGACTATTCTAACTTCTACATTACCACAACATTTAGTACAGTCTAAATTTGGCTTGTCATTAACCCAAAGTGTTCTCAATTTCTCAACAGGCCTTGCATACCCTATTCAACAAATTAAATAGTAACCATATTCTGTTATCGTCACATGTAACCATAACAGCTCCTAGAAATATCTGTTGTTTATTTCAGATATACTGTATAGATGACAGATATGCAATCTCACAAATTCCTCATCAAGACTGATAATTATGCAGTATTGCTAGTTTATCTTTTCTTGCAGTGACAACCTTCATTAAGCTTAGCATCAGTGGTGTTAAGAGTTGTTAATGCAATCTGAATTACAAAAATACCAGACTTTAAAGCCTGATGAAAATGACTACAGTAATCTGCTTATAATCACAAATAATTTCATCACAGTTCTGGTGCACTGTACATGCTTGCTAAGTATTACAGACACCTGTATTACCACTGACCTCCAGCTACATATGAAAAAAAAAAAAAAATCATAGGTGACAGTGATGGAAGAAGAATGAGAGAACGAAAAAGAAATGTGCATGGACGGAGCAGCATGGAGACTTTTTTTGTCAAGGAAGTCCTCTGCAAGTATGTCCCTAGTATGGAGCAAGATGTTGGCAGGACAGAGAGTGACAGACAGATCACTGACCAGCTGTTATTTTTCAACAAAGTATCACCATCTCTTAGAGGTGGTATAAGCAGTCTCATGGTCAGAACTCTTGTATTCTATTACAGCTAATACCAGATGATTTTATTCAGCTGAAAGTGAGCCATGGAAGCCTGAGTGTTATTGCTGGTATCATAACCATTTCATGGTCAGGTAAAGGTGAAGGTGGGAGGCAAATGCTTCGAGGCACTTGGTGACAGTGCCCATCTCCGTAATATAGGCCTTCGTACCTGTGGCAGATTATACAGCCACTATCCTGGGATACAAGACAATTGTATCATACAGGTTCCCATAGTGACAACCCTTAGGTGTTATCCTAGGTACTTATTTTATCTACCAACCCACAAAAGGTGGATGGACACCCAAGTTGAGTGGTGTCCACAACAGAGTTCAAATTCCTGTGCCAACAAGCCAGCAGCTTTGTAGCTAGCTACATTAACCACTCAGCCACTGTGGCATCAGGACAACTCAAGTATTCTATTCCAGCTAATGTGAGATATTCTTTTCAGCTGTGAGTGATTCACAGGGCAAGTGTTAATAAATTCACTTCAGATAAATAGTGATAACACTTTCCAAGGCAATCAGTGCACTTAGGATTATGATCCAGGATGGTCAGAAGAATGTAACCAGCAAAGGAAACTCCTATAATGTTTTTAGTCATGAAACTATCCCAATATGGACAAACTAAAACAAAGATTTAATTTTCAAGTGTTGTGATAGGCTTTACATACGGTATTTGACTGAAAAGCTGTGTGGGTAGTATAAAGCAGGGACACTGTCAGTTTTAGAGGAAACGAAGGTTAAGAATTACCCTAAAACTAATCATTCATCGGTAGAAGGGTTGATGGTTAGCTCGGTTAGTCAACAGGCAGTGTTACTGATGCACTACAAGCTTTAGCAATTTAGATGCAGCCACAATGAATACCATCATTTTCCAGAGCCCATAATCTCTTTTAAAGACTCCATAAGACTCCAGGGGCCTATAAGCAAATTTCCTTTACTTCATCCTGGCTCACCTGATGGGAAACTGGTGCCTGACTGTCTTTATCCTGGGCATCCGCTAGTGAACCTTTGGGCTGCTTCTTAAGTTTAGACAAGTTGGTAGAGCCAGATGCCAGTAGCTGAAGGGTCTCCAAGCTAGTATTGACGGACCCCTGCAAGACCATACGATCACTGCACTGCTTCACCACCAGGGATTTTAAAACCAGCAAGTTTTCACAAGGTCTCTAAAATGGAATGACAGGGAAAGGGGATTGTAGAGCTGTATATTACAACATGCAGTATACAATCTGAATAGTTTGGAACACTCTACAAAGGATGCTGCGGTATATATAAACCGTTAATGTATATTTATGAAAACAAGGGAGGCTACTGTAACAGACTAGCTACAGTATATGAGAACAAGGGCTAAGACATATCCAATATTCCTAATTTTGCTATGAAAAATAAAATTTTGATACATTTATTAATAAACTACAAGGTCACTACTGTATATCCTGAACACACTTTACCTTCACTCTCTCAACAAAGCGGTTGTCTCAATATGCTGTTAACAAAATTGTGAACGTTGTGTCATGAAAGAACACTACTGGATATGAAGAATGAACAAAACTCAGAAAAGGATAAATGTAAGAAGTAGCCTGGAAGCAGGTCTGTCACAACCAACCCCTGTTGAGGGCTTTCCACTGGGGAGCAAGACATCAAAGATGATGATAATGATGGTGATGATGATCATGATGATGATGATATGATAATGGTGGTGGTGGTGGCATACAGGACTATTTCCAGACACAGTTGACTGAGCTTGTGAAAAACTGTAATGCACTTAAACTTGAAAATAAAAAACTTCAATGAATAACCTGTTATGACTGAAGGTTGTCACTGTTCTGTATTCCATTACTCAGAGAGGAACATTACTACAGTTCTACTGTACTTGTATACTGCTGAAGCCATAAATTTGATAAACAACATCAATACTAAAACTACCCACACACAAAGTCCTCGTTATGTCATGTTGTTTGCAATTAGGTTTTCCTATTGGGTCCACAGTAATTTACTTAAAAGTTGCTTGCTTAAACTCCATTACTACCAACAAAGCTAATTTGCCTGTTTTCCCTAATTTACCAAATGTTTCAAAAGGTTATGATATACTGAAACACATCACTAATACTGTATATATATAATGAGGACTTCTTGTACACATATAACACTTACAGATAAAAGACATTAAGGACTGACCTGTGAGGTGATGATCTCATACTGTCCTGGTGGAACGGGTGGACTTTCTCTCTCCGTCTCCACCTTGCTGGTGGCTGGGGAGGTTCCCACCCTTGGAGCACCTCGAAGGGTTAGTGGAGGTGGTGGGCGGGTGTTTATTATGTTTCCTGCTGCAGCTGCTGCTGATAGTGATGGTGAAGGTGTTGGTGAAGGTGATGCTGATGCTGACACAGCTGATACTGCTGCCCTGCTTCCAGCAAACTGGACCATCATCTGAGCCCCCCGTAGGATAGGACCAAATGGCATGGGTCCAGGTTGAGAGGTAGGCAAGCGTGCTGGGGCCCTTGTCAAGCGAGGCAAATTCTGAAGGCGTGGCATGACTGGTATGGCCACCATTGGAGGTTTGCGTAAGGGGGAGGCAGTTGGGGTTGTTTCCTCTACACCTCCCTCCTCCTTCTCTGGAGTTCGCTTTGGTCGCCCTTTACGAGTTGGGATTCCTCCTTCTGTTCGATGGGCGTTGGTTTCATCAAGCTGAATTATGGAAAGATAGCAGTCATATTTTTCATAATTCTTTTCTCCCGTTTCATCAGTAATTATCACCTGAGCATTAGCATGGCTACTGTCACGTGATGTCTTTAACTTGATATGCTTAGTTATGTCCCACCGCCAGTTTGACTTGTAACCACATTCTGAGCAATTGTACGGCTTCCTGTTGAAGTGGCCAACAATATGCACATGGAACCTGGAGGCTGTGGTGGCCCAGAAACTGCACTGCGGACATCGGTAAACCCTTTTGCTGTAGTAATGTTGACCCTGAGGAACTGGGCTTTCTATGTAGTCCAGCTGTCCCTCAAAGGAGACTGGGCTTTTACTGTCACTCCTGCCTGAAGATTTCTTGAGACTATCAGTGGAGTCTCTCCTCTGCCACTTGCCTACAGCTTCCTTTTCCTCCTGCTCATTCTGGTCCTTCATATCCAGTGAATTTTGATCATCAACTTGTTCTTTCTCAAAGTTGTTCCAAACAAAAACTCTATTTTCCATTGGATGTGCTTCACCTTCTAGTAAGGGAGTGTTATCTTCTACAGCAGTCTCATCTCTGCAGTCCCCTTTAGAATCATTATCATCATTTTCTTCCTCCTCCTCATCCATATTATCTCCCCTGCCACTTGACATGGAGTCCTCATTCTCATCAGTTCTGGTGCCACTAGGCCTTCTGCCAGAATCAGTGATTTGGTTCTTACGCGCTTCTGGGCACAGCTTAAGGTGGTGCATTAGGTCATCTGTTGTCTTGCACCTGTGTCGGCAAAACTGGCACCTTGTAGACAGAGATGCAGAGGCATAAATATTCTTTGCACTTAGGTGCAACTTCTGATGTCGTACTGATTCTGACAGGCATTTAGATTCATGTCCACAGAATTGACACACCAAGTTCTGTACATTGGAGGTTGGCATCTTTTCTTGGAGCTTGTCAAAGAAAGATGGATTTTTTTTTTTACAGGTGTCTTTTGATGGAGAAGATTCTTTTGTGGTTGCACACTGGTGAAGAGACTCAGGAGATGCTTCATGATCAATAGTGAAGTTGGCACCATCTTGGGCATTATCATAAGTTTCTTCATTACTTGCTTCAACTTTAGGGTTTAATTTACCACTTGGCTCACCCTCTACATCTAAGACACTGGACTCAGATGGTGCAATGTAACCATCAGTGCGAGGATATTGCAAAATCTGACTAATCACATCATCACTGGCTGTACTGAATGAGTGCCTTGCTAACTTGGATTTTACTGTTTTCTTAGCTTTTCTGGATATGTTCTCTGGCTTCGGCAAGGGAATGGAATGGATCTTCTTTTCATGACGTGAAACTTCATTTTTAAAAGCTGCTTTAAAAGGACAAAATCTACATTTAAATGTTTTAATATACACATTGCCATGTCTGTGAACTACATCATCAGGATGAATGAAATCCTCTTCAAAGTTGTGCCTCTCATTAAGCTCTTGGAAAAAGGTATCTTTTGGTTTGGAAGTTTTCATTTTAGTCAGTGTTATCTTAATCTTTGGCTTCTTCTTTTTTGGTTCCCCATCCTCATCCCCCTCATCCTCTGCACACATTTGGGAATCATCCTGACTGCCCACGTCTATGTTTGAGACTCGGAAACTATTGCTACCATTCACCTGACTCTGAGAGGTATCTGTTGAGGTGGGAGAGCTTGGGGCACTGAATCCAGGGAGAAGCAGTGCATCTGGGTGTTCATCCCTCTCCAGCCGCAGCATCTCAAGTTCTTGGTCATCTGAAGTGCAATCTGCAGGGTCACTGATCCCAATGGTACGCCGCAGCTCCTTCTCCCGAATCTGTTCAGGTGTCAGATGGTGGTTTGATATGTGGACAGTTAGGCTTTGCTTGATTTGTGCTGTGAAGTTGCACATGTGGCATTTGTACTCCCCACAGTCCTCCGTGTGGTTTTTTAAGTGCCGATCTAAGTTCCATCTATAAGGAGTTCTGAAGTCACAGTAATCACACTTCAAAATTGGAAGCTGGTGGTATTTCATGTGCTTGGTATAACGCCCTTTTAAGTGCGTCACATAATTGCACTTCAAGCATCGGAAAAACCTTCGCTTGAGGTGGTATGATGTCTCATGCCTATTCAGGAGTTTGCGACTTGTACATGAGTATTCACAGTGCTCACAGGAGAGAACCTTCTTATCATCTCCCTTCACTTGGGACTCTTCCTGGTCTAGTTGTGCATCTTCATCTACCACTTCCTCCCAAGTATCTGGTGGATATTCTGTGTGTCGAGGGGATCTGCCAGGACTGCTTCTTGTTGACTTACTGGGAGACACACTAGCCCTAGCAGACTTCATTGATGAGAAGTTTGAGACTGGAGACTTGATCTGGCTTTTGTAAGGGCTAGTTGTGCTAGCCTCCAAGCGCTTTATTTTCAGCTTGTGAACCATCCTTGCATGACGAATCAATTTCTGATGATTCTTGGATGCATAAATGCACCGTGGACACTCAAAAACCTTCATTTTCTCACCATGATCATCACGCAAATGATACAAATACTCACGAGGGTTCTGTGTATTAATACCACAGTGCATACAGCAGTAGTTGCGCTTTAGTCGGCACTGAGGAAGATTTGCACTATCTGAGATGCTGCTATTTATATCAAATTCTTCCTCAGCTTGCTCTTCAGGTCTTGCTTCAGTCACATCTGGACCATTTAGGTCCTTACTTTCTACTTCATAATTTACAGCATGTGGTTCCCTGGCACCTCCAGCTTCCATCTGTTCTATTGATAAAAGAGATTTTTCAGATTGTACATGCTCATTCCCCTCTCCATCAGCAACACCATCTGTATGAACAGTATCTTCTTGCTCTACCTTTCCACACTCTTCTTCCACTTCCCGCTGTTGCTCGTCTGTAGTTTCCTCTCCTTTAGTGGTGTCAGTATCAATGATCAAATTGGATTTTGCATCACTGTCCACTCCTTCTTCTTCTGCTACATCATGTTCACCAGGTTTTGCTTCAGTATCAGTTTCATTATTGACATCAGTATCTACAGTTTTACTGTCTACAAAGACTCCATATCCTTTCACATGTAGTGCACCAGCATCAGCATCTTTATATGAAAACTTGCCATCTTCCTGACTGCCTATATCTGTGCAAGTCTCAGGAGGAGCCATGGCAGTACTTTTGGTCTGTTCTACTTCCGGGCATTCATTAACATCCTGAACTGTGTCTTGTGAGGAAGTATGCGGCTCCACATGCTCATTTACTGCATCAACAACTTCCTTCTCCATCATCTCTGTCTTCTTAGCCATGACATCCTCAGCAGTCTGACTGGGTGACACATTTACTTTAACATCAGTAAGTTCATTTTTTTCCCTCTGATCATCCAATTCGTTGTCTTCTCCTTGACCAACCAAGTCTTTGTTTCCCCCTTGATCAATTAATTTTTTGTCTTCTCCCTGCTCAACCAATTCTTTGTCTTCCTTTTGATGTACCAATTCCTTGTTCTTTTGATCTAGCGATTCTATATTTTTTTGACTTGTTAAGTCTTTGTCTTCCTTTTGATCAACAAATTCTTTGTCCTCTTGATCAGTGAATTCTTTGTCTATCTCATGCTTAACCAGTTCTTTGTCTTCCTCCTGATCAACCAGTTTTTTGTCTTCCTCTTGATCAACCAATTCTTTGCCTTCCTTTTGCTCAACCAATCCTTTGTATTTTTCTTGGTCAAACAGTTCTTTACCCACCTGATGGGCCAAGTCTCTCTCTCTCTCTTGATTAACCAAGTTTTTCTCTTCCTCTTGATCAGCTATATCTTTGTTTTGTTGGGTAGCTAAATCTTTCTTTTCCTCCTGATCAACTATGTCTTTGCCCTCTTGATTAGCCAATTCTTTCTCCTCCTCTTGATGAACTGGGATATCTTTGCCCTCTTGATTAGCCAAGTCTTTCTCCTCCTCTTGATGAACTGGGAAATCTTTGCCCTCTTGATTAGCCAAGTCTTTCTCTTCTTGATGAACCAAGTCTTTGCCCTCTTGGTTAGCCAATTCCTTCTCTTCCTCTTGATGAACTGAGTCTTTGCCCTCTTGATTAGCCAAATCTTTCACTTCCTCTTGATGAACTAAGTCTTTGCCCTCTTGATTATCCAAGTCTTTCTCTTCCCCTTGATGAACTAAGCCTTTGTCTCTCTCTTGATAAATTAAGTCTTTGCCTTCCTCTTGATAAACCAAGTCTTTGTCTTCCTCCTGACTCACTGGGTCTTTAGCTTCCCTTTTTTCAACCAAGTCTTTGTCTTCCTCCTGATTAACCAAGTCTGTGTTTTCCTCCTGATTAACCAAGTCTTTCTCTTCCTCCTGATCAATCAAATCTTTGCCTTCCTCTTGATCAACCAAGTGTAAGTTGCCTTCCTTTTGATCAACAAGGTCTTTATCCTCCTCTTTATCAATCAGGTTTTTGTCTTGCTCTTGCTCAAGCAGGTGTTGCTCTTCCTCTTGATCAGTGAAGTCTTTGCCTTTCTCTTGATCACCTAAATCTTGGTCTTCCTCTTGTTCAACCACGTCTTTGCTTTCCTTTGGAATATCTTCAAGCAGTGGTTTGCTGTATAGGTGATCTGTTTCTACAGCCCAATTTACAGCACTTACACTTACCCTTCTAACCTTACATTCACTCTGTATCTGTAATCCCTCTTCCTCCACTTCTGTGTCAGCCACACTAACATCCTGATCTGGGTTCTCTGCACAGCCACTCACAACTAGAACTGGAGAATCTAAACTACTCTCCTCCTGTTTAGAATCAATCTCAGCTGTGGCTCCTACTTCACAATGACCAACATCTGCAACAGGCTCCCTTGCCGTACACTCCCTGTTCTGCGTGTCCACTCCTTTACCTCCTCTGTCCTGCCCCTCTTGCTCTTCAACTTGACTCTCCTGACCCTCTGCTTGGATGATGGTCTCCTCTGTAGCTATACAAGGTTCTTCTTCTTCATCACCTGATCCTCTCTTAGGTTTGTCATCCTCTTCCGGCATTCTCCTGTGCAGATAATTAAGAACCATAAATGTGGAGATTATGATGAACTAGAGACAGATAACATAATAAAGGGGAAAGAATATCTTTAAAAAAAAAAAAAGTCTACATTTGACAGCTCTCTCTGATGATAAAGTTAACAGTTGGCTGCTTTTATCTTCTTGAGATGCATTAATGACGCACTGTATTTACTTCGCAGGCTCTGGACTTTGGGAACTGACATGTTAAGAAATACTTATTGCACTACAAGCCAATCAGTCATATAATCTTTCATCAGTGTACTGTACTGTACTGAGATAGAATAATGGCATAAGAATCAATATAAAATTGGTACAGTAGACCCCCGTATTCGCGAGGATATCACGTGTTGAAGTCAGAGTGAATGCTAAATTTCTGAGTAAAGAGCTAAAGACTTCACAGGACAGTTTGAGTGGTCTCAAAGATCTTTTCCCTTTGTCCCATGTCCATATCTTTGACACTATTTTTTTTAGACCCCATCTAACAGTGCTAGCACAGACTAACTACCATGAATGGCAGTTACATTTAAACAGAACACTTCATACATCTTGAAAGAAAACTACCTTAAATACAGTCAATCATAATTGGTTTAAAAGGAGGGCATAACAACAACTATACATATTAGAATGGAAAAATTTTGAAGCTAAAGATGGGGACAAAAATGTAACTACCACGGTATCACTGTTCTCTTGAGCATCTTCTCTCCACCCAAACTCAGTGTGCTAGAGAGGGATGCCATCATGTGGTGGCACTGATCTGCCTGGTAATACAAATGTTCCTCATTTCTTTCCCTATCTATTAAAAGAAGGATGGTGGACCATAGAAGGAGGGCAAATTCAGTTTGCAGTCCATCAGGTTTGTATCCAGATGAGCCTCAAGCCACTACAAGTACCCAACTCTTGTACCCACAATTTAAAAGAGCATTTCCATGAGCATATGGAGGACTTTTATCACACTGTAAAGTCTGGGAAAGCTTTAGGGGCAACATTCACAACAACTTAGGCAATGTTCAATTTTTTTTCCCACTTAATAAAAAGAAAAAATGCACGATGTATGCATGATGTAAGCTGAATTAATTTTAAATGAGATGTATTTTATGGTTAATGAAATAACACAATACTGTTATTCAAGTGTATAATTTCCAGTCTGTTGGACAATGAACTTGCACATATGGGTGGCCTACTGTACTAGCACTATGAGGTAAAGTAAATCTTTATCTTTGCCTACATACCTTCACTTACTGTAATTCTAAAATGTGCCTTACCATCTTCATTCCAGTGTTGTATTTTCATTTCATCCTTCCTATCTCCAGATGAACTCATCCACTTAGAAAAGACAACTGCAGAGTCAGCTATACCTTACATTAACCCCATCAGATCAAGCAGTCTTCCCTATGTTGAATAAAATTATCTGGAGGTAGCAAGGAAAAAAGTCACTGGATTGATGCAGTTCACGAAACATACAAGTATATTCAAGTCAGTTTCTTTGAGAGTAATGCTCACTAGGCTAATAAATGAAATTTTTTAAGAACTGACATTCTGGTAAAACTGTACTACTGTATAGCAATTATATGGAAAATCTCATGGAAGTTAAATAAGCCCCTCCAAATTATTTCCCACCAAAAGAGGAGACATCCATGCAAGTATGACTCATTCCTTTCATAAAGTGCTACCATATGTGTAGACTTCCACTCAAAACAGTTAAATCAATATTCATTCCCTCAGTCTGGTGATGTACTTCTAATGTTATTTTTGCTACCACAACACAATATTATTCAGCTTGAGAGGCTTTGTAAACTGGAGAGGTCAGATAGAGCCTTCATTTTCTCCTTCATTGGTACTGGAAAAGGATACAATCATGAGGTGGCACTGATATAAGTGGGCAGCTCTGCTGCATATTATACAAATGTCTCTCAACTTCCAGTTCCTCAAAAGGAAGATGGTGGACTCTTGTATGGACTGCAGAGGGGCAGTTTCAGCCTGCAGTCCACCAGGTTCATGTTCAGATGAGTCTGAGGCCAAAACAACCACTGCTATCCCTTCACTATTAAAGATCTCCCTTAAACTGAATATACAGCACATTAATAGTCTGAAGGTAACAAGGATAAGTCAATAAAATACATTACTGGACTGAAGGGATTAAATATCACATTTATCCAGGCAGATTCTATGACTGGAAACTTCAGTGCATTGCTGTCTCCGATATCTAAACATCTTTAATCAAATGACATATTCTCTATTTTATTCCCACTACCTTCATGTTATTTTCTTTTAAGCTAGGGGGAAACATCTATTTGTGAAGCACTTAGAAGAGTGTTTTTATTGCAATCACTACAAATGGTCTTTCCAAAGCTTAACTATCTGGAGGTAGCAAGAACAAAATACTGTATATTACAGTATATGTCATTGTGTCAAAGTTTGTTAAAGTAAATTATCTTGTATCCTTTCCCAATGATACTACATACTATGCTACACCTATCCAGTAGCTGTACCCATATTTCCATTGATTTTTACTATAATGGGTACTGTGTCTTACAATGCAGAAACATGCTACTTAAAGAAAATAATCTAGTGCTTTAAGAGCTATTAAATATTTTCAACTTAGGTACTGTAATGAAACTTATCTACTGTGTACTACTAAAGAAGAAAGAAAGTCTACAGTACGGTACAGTATGCATTGCTGATCAAGAATTCAGTTTATAAAGGTTGCAGAGAGCCACTGCATGCATATTCATAACTTGGAAGAGAGTACTGTAATTTGGAAAGGATACAGAAGGAAAGCTACAGTACATTTTGACTTTATTGTAAATATTACCATCTCACACTGGGGAAACTCCATTTGCCATGGTATATACCTGCAGCTACCAGACCAAACCAGGCATATATTTCCTGCAAATTTAATTTTCAAAATTAATCATTCCGAATCTAGGCTATACACAAACAAAAAACCAGTGCTGAAAACATAAAATTTAGTGATTAGCCATGACAATGAGCCATAGATATATATTGGAACACATACATACATGCAACAAGATGCTAACATAAATTTATCAGAAAATAAAATTCTAAGAGACTGTCAGCAGTGCAGTAAATCATACCGTGACTTGTGTGTACTTAACATACAGACTAACATTTAAGCCAAGCAGGGAGACTAAACTGCCACACACAGTACAATACATAAGAACTTTCATTTACATAAACCAAAGTACTATATTTCCTTTATAGGATTTACTAGCTTCTTCATTGGGAGATAAATTTAAAAGAGACTGAAAGATATGGCTCAGGCTACTGATAAAAAAGCTGTGGACAAATAGTAACGAAAACATTTTCTGAGAATGTAGAATGAGATGATGAGGAAATGGAAAATGAGTACATTTAAGTACTTGGGTAGTGTGATGAGTACGGATGGAAGTTTGGAGGATGAAGTGCTTGAAAGAGTACAACAGGGAAGAAAGGTTGCTGGTTCTTTGACAGTGGTGATAAGAGATAGGGAAGTGACCATACAGTAGATGTAAAGAAGTCGCTGGATGATGGTATTGTGAAACCACCTCTAACGCATGGATGTGAAGCTTGGACCTTGCTGGAAGGTCACAAGTCAAGAGTGAGAGTTGTCGAAATGAGTTATTTGGGAAGAGCATGTGGAGTTACATGGAAAGACAGACTGACAAATGTAGAAATGAAGGAGCACTGTGGTGTGAATGTGATAGAAAGCGTCAGGAGAAATACAATGAGGTGGTTTGGCCATGTGGAGAGGATGGAGAGCGAGAGACTAACGAAGAGAGTGTATGTGAGTGAGGTGGAGAAGGGGGAGAGAAATGGGGAGCCTGAGGATGACTTGGAGGAATGGAGTGGAGAGAGGGTGGTGTGAGCTGGGGGAGGGCAGGAAAATGGCAGGGGACAGGGTGATATGGAGGTGATTTGTTTGTGGGCACCCCTGGAGAGACAAACGGAATGAGATATCATTCAATACACCTGGTAAAGTATTAACTGTTTGTAAGTAAACACTAGTTGCTGGAGAAGGATGCCTTCATGAAGCACTAAAATAAAAAGGTGATTAGGCTGCCTGGTTATATGAATGTCTCTCGGTTCCTTCCCTGTTCTCTGAAAGGAGAATTATGGATTGTAGACAAAGGGCAGCTTCTGCCCGCAGATTTACCAGATTCAGTGAGGGACCACAACAACAAATAAACAGTAACTGCAAATACAGTATTACCCCCACTGAGGCATATGAACCCTAGGCCTGGTCACCACAGCTCAGAATATTCAAGTACAAGATTGACTTATGCCCATGTAGTACAGGCATTTTACAAGGTATATATTATTTTATGTTTATATATATATATAAAGGCTTCAGTCACCTCTGTTAGACTGAAGAGCCCACCAGTTGTAACAAACAACTAAATGGCACTTAGATAATGAAAAATAAAACAGAATTCTTTATACTCCAGCAGGAATATGGCAGCAACATTGTGCATATATTTTGTTGTGAGAAACCTTGTACTTTCTATGACACCACACTAACTGAATACAGTCACCTTCAATCATCTCCCAAGAGATGAAACATTCCTGGTGTAGATTTCACAACTCTTTGCAAAAATATAGGATACAGAGGCAGGACAACAAAGACAACATTACATACTCATCTTAGATTCTTCAGCCCAAATACTTACATATTTTTCATTTTACACTTAGTTTTTTCACACAATCTTAATCAGGTTAAGACATCTACTAGTAAAGGAGCAATTGAAGGCTATGATATATCAAACCCCTTCAGTTCAAAAAGTCTTTCCTAAGCTGAACAAAATAGTTTGGTGGCAGCAAGAACAGAATTCAAAAGATGTCACTGGAATGAAGAAATTAATCCCTACAGGACAGCTGGGACATTTCAGGGAAACTGTTGGATGACTTTAATCAGAATAGGATAGCACACCATCTTTGAACCACTAAATTTTATCTTAATCCCTATCAGATAGCTTGGATTCCCTCTCATTTTACTCTGGTTACTGTTAGATAATTTCATTCAGCAGAGGAATACACTCCGTACTTGAGAAATGAGACCTGGCCCCTGTATATGAAAAGAATAAAGAAGAAAGTAGCTATAGTAATAGTGCATGGTTCTTTGGCCTCTATTGGGACACATTTTTGAGGAGAATACTGTACAAATCACACAAGTGTTTGACAGTGAGATCACAACCCTGTTCCAATACAAGGAAGGGTTTCTAGGCATTGTGCCCACACGTATTTCGGCCACCATTGCAACTGTTGTGGGAATATTTTTTCCCTAAAATTCTCTCTCTGTCTATCTATTAATCACCAATGACAGACCCCTCAAATTTTCAAGGATGGAAAATCTGAGAGCACTTTCTAATACACGAATGATCATGTTCAGAACCTATACAACATTGTTAAATACAGTACAATTACTGAAAATTAGGTATGAAGTTACTGCAACTCCTCCGAACTGATGGAAATTCTGGTCAGTATCTATTCGACTCATTTACATATGAAAGTAATTGCTTTTTATTTTCTTGCACTTTAACTGCAAAATACTCATGTATCAAGATGTGATCTAATGGAATTTGAAAAAAAAGTACCAACAGCTATTTGATTTTACAGTTCCAAAAGATCAGCACACTGAATCGTGGTAGATGCTGCAACCTGATTTTAACCCGAACCCAGTGGAATGCAAGCCAAAGCTGCTGTTCTGCAGTCCACTGACTTCCTGGTGGGGGATGGGGAGGGGATTGAGGGACATATTTTGTATACCTGGATGACTCCATTGCCAGATTATATTGGTGCCACCACTTTATGGCATCCCTCTCAAGGTCTGAATGATGAAATTTCTGTGGTCAAACCTAACAGGTTAGAATTTATTGATTAACAAATAGGTTGGAGCACTCACCATCCACTCTCTTGATGTACTGCTGCTCTCGGGTGTCTGTCCTTTCCTCTCCTCCATCCTTCTTTTCTTCCATGCTCTTCTGTCTTTCCTTCATTCTTTCCTCATCCTTCTGCCTACTGGTGACTTTACACTCCCTCTTCTCATTCTTTCCTCTTCCTTCTGCCTGTGGGCGACTCTACATTGAGTGACAAGCCAAATGGTTTCCGGTACACCAGGAAACCATTTACTATGCTGGATGGTAACCATATAACCAAATTTTGGCACCTCGCGGTTTAGTGGGTAATTATGGCGTTCCAGTCGGATTGAGCCAGTGAAGGTTTATATCCAAGGGATGGTTGGGGTTTATTGCTCACATAATGCCACTCAGGGATGAGTAAGGCTGGTCACTCTTATCTTAAATTTCAGGACCAACTTGCCTAGCCCCGGGCTTCTATGCTCCTTATGGGGCAATGTAGGACTGGATGATGAACGAATGAAAAAATTAAAAGAAAACATCATAATACACCCTCTGACCTCTTCTGGGATACACTTTACTGGGGGACATGGGCTTCAAAAGTATAAGAAGCCATCTTTCTCAAGATAAACAGAGTAGGCTATTGTAGGTGGAGTCCACCAGTAATAAGGTTACTCATTGGGTTTAATGGCAATACTTGGAAATGTCAAAAATTAATACTGTATATTCCAAGAAGCAACTTTGCTTTTCTACTGTTTATGTATAAAGTATGGACTAAATATGGCAACAGACTTCAATAAAACTTGCAATTCCTCAGGAGTACTATACTGGGGTTTATTCTTATTGTTACTCCATGTAACATCCCATTGACCTGCAAGCCACAACCTTCACACCATTTAAATGACTCCCATACAGTCAGCAGGACTTCTCAGGTGTCAGGACAGATGAGCTGTGTTAAATCACAGAAACAAGTCATCATTAATGATGCATCTATTTCACCTTGCCAAAAACAAGAAACAGGTAGTTTTGGTGAGAAAGTGAATTGTCAAATTATCAGAACTTTACTTTAGTATCCACTTCATCTTATCCAAAACATAAATTAGGTAGTTTTGTTAACTGTGTGGTGCTGTATGTAGGATGATTACCGTACAACCAAAGACACCCCAAGCACAGCAACCACCATAATTCAAGTTCTTGGTCTGAGGACCATATTCCAAGTGGCACCTCTTCCTCAATTATTTATTTTACATACCACACATTAACACTCCCCTGTATGTTATTTGTATTGCTTCATACTGACATACTTTACATTAGTACCATACAAGAGGATAACAATTTGTGATGTGTGGAATAAATTGCTAAGGAAGAGATGTTATGAAATCTCCAAAGCTTTTGTACTCAGAATACAGTAAGACCCTGAGTGACAAATCCAGGGAAAGTCTGAATTATGACCTTTTTTGTTGACCACACTGGACCAAGAACACTGTACAGTACCACTAAGGAGAAATTAGTCAATACATCACTGCTACTGAACAGCCAAGCAACGTGCCAGATAACTGATGTCAATTAAGGGTATTTTTTTTAAAGACATGGGTATTATGCTTTACTTGGAAAAATATTACATTGAACTATACTACAGAGACAAAGTAATCACACAAAGGTCAGTGACTCATTTCATAGCTATTAAGGGTATTTTTTTAAAAAAAACATGGGTATTATACTTGACTTGGAAAAATATTACACTGAACTATACCACAGAGACAAAGTACTCACACAGAGGTCAATGACTCATTTCATAGCTATGCTTCAAAAAAGATTTCAATATTTATGTAGAATACAATATTTGCATTCAAGTTAATAGCTGAGACACTATGTGAATTATTATAATCACACCCTTGAACTTTCCAACAAAGCAGTTACTGCACTAACATAGCATAGTTGTTTTCTGTGCCATTTTAACCTACGAAAAGTGATATGGCTAGCCTGTACACTACACGTCATGGCTCTGTGGATTATCTCCTATTACAGCATTCTAATGTAACACAACTACTTATACCTATAAACATAAGTACAAAACAGCAGTACTGTCAATTACAAAGGTTACATGGTATTAATTACTGTATACTGTATTATTATTCCTCATATAAACTATTAAATGTTAACAGCACAGTTACACATTTCGTGTCCCTATACAAGTTTATTATATGTACAATAT
>JAGKTI010002250.1:44418-57953 GCA_018397915.1 Birgus latro | reverse complement strand
TCTCTCTCTCTCTCTCTCTCTCTCTCTCTCTCTCTCTCTCTCTCTCTCTCTCTCTGTGTAAGTTTACTTAGGGGAGTAGTAAAAAATTTTTTTTTTAATGTTTTTGTTTATTATAAATTTGAAGATAAAAATCCGTGGCATCATCTGGTGAAGAGAAAAAAATCTCTCTCTCTCTCCGTCTTTGCGTAGCGCCATGCGTAAGTTTGCGTAGGGCTGGAGTAGTTAGCAGTGATGCAAGGCCAGCACAGCCTGAGCTGTGGCTCACAACACGACGCTACCCAGCCTGAGGTGTGGCTGTAAATCCGTGGGTTAAAGTTATAACGTAAAAAAAATGGATACAACTGACTGCTTTCAAGATGGCTTAGTATAGTACAAACCCATAGAGTGGAGTGTCATACTTTGCTCTTGTATATGGGAGCTAAACTAAAACATTCACCAAGCATTATGTCCTGTTTTGCATTTATGTAACTAATGATACAAGAGTATTAATAGGAACATTTGGATGACTCAGACATTATTTACATGATGACTGCTTAAAGTAAGTAGTCCCAGATGCAGTTTTCAGTTGTCATTTCATGTACATCAGCATACTATTGAACAGGAATTGTATATATCATAAACTGTGTAAAAAGTTTTAGTAAGAAAAATAAATTTGGAGAAGATTTATTCTATATCCAGTGAGCAATACTGCTCAGTCAGCTGTTTGCTAGCCTGTGTTGCTCAGGCAGCTGTACACTCACCCTCAGCTACTTTCTCCAACTAGGTCTTCGTGTGAGAACTACTAGTACTACTCTTGTCCTAAATGCCTCTCTTTCCTGCCCAGTTATTTGGGGTTACCTGTGTTCTGTGACACTCGATAATGAAGACATGAGTATTTAACCTTTACCATCCCAGGCATTTTTGCAATTTTATACTCACGCAATCCCGGACCAAAAATGGGAAATTTTTTTTTTGCATAAAACAATCCAAAAGGACATATAAATCAAGGAAAAGCAAGAAAAAGAACTCCTTGTAGGAGAAATAAGAGTAGGATGGCCGTCTGTCATGTTTGTAGCCCAGTTTCCCAAGCCACAAGTGATGTTTTCCCACCCAGCTGGGCGGGATGAGAGAGAATGGGGGATTCCCCACTTTCAATATCCTCCTCCATTGGCTCATATTCCTCCCCAGAAGAGTCATCCAGGTCTTCCTCTTCTGAAGAATCACTAAAGGAAGTGACAGAAGGGTCCACGTGAATATTTCAACAGTCTCCTTCAGCCCAATTAGGTGGAGAAATGGCGTGATTTCACAACATAGACGCTTTGACTGACATTGGCATGCTGATGTTACCCACCCATGCAGAACCAAACTCATTGCTGCAAGTGCTTGTGCACAGTGTTGCCAATATGTTATGCTACTCCGTAGCAAAAAATTAGCTAGATTGAAGCAGTTTGAGACACGCTATAGCGCTTGACTTTAGCTGTTGGCACCATCATGTCAATAGGATTAATCGAGATGTTTTGTACTGTCGGCATCATTCCGACGGCGGGAGTGTACGGGTTAAAATTAGGAATGATTTCTGGTTATCTGCTTCATATTCGCAATAGTAAAAAATGTGATTAACAGTTACTGAGTAGCTGTTGAAACTGGTAGTTTAACTTGTATGCAGACACACCATGTTCATAGCTTTTTTTTTTTTTTTTTTTTATAACCTCGGCTTTACACATAAAGATAATACAGTTCTTTTCTTTTTTCTTCATTGTTGAGAAACCAGAACTCACAGATAGCATGTTTATAGTAAAACACAATTGATGAATACAGTAAATGTCCTCAAAGTTGATGTAAAGAATGGTCACAGAGCCCAGTAGTGTTCATAGGCCAAGTTGCCACATGCACTTGTTTCCCTTGAGGGAATGCTACTTGTGATCAAAGTCAGTCAGATGCCTTGTACAGGTGTTATGTTTTCTTCCACCCACCCCCCTCCCTCTAAAAATTGGACATACTTTTGAAAGGCTAGAAATGTCTGTTAAAGGCATGATACATACTAGGAAGTTTGCGTTTTAGTAAGGTTTGCAACATACAGAAACAGTCTTTGCCTGTGATTTCATAAATTCAATGCAGGTACTTACCAAAAAGTTTATTAAATTTTTCTTAAAAAGGTGATAATCAAGATACACTGATCTCTTGGTTATCGCAGTTTTTGTTATCACAGTGGGATGAAAATCTGCACTCCTGCCATTGTATTGCTTAAACATTATCACATACCTGAGCTGGTTTATACTGACAGTGTTGATGCAGTGTCTGTCATTTCTGATGACTTTGAGGGAATCAAAGGCAAGGCCTTACTTGAGGAGTTAATCACAGGAGGTAGAAACCACCTATTCTCCACTCTATAGTCTTTGAACCCCTAACCTCAAACTCACCTCAAGTCTCTTGGTGGTATGTTACTTCCATATTGTGCCCTTTTCATCACACTCTGTTAACTTAGTCATGCCTATGTGTTTCTGGTACTTAACGTATGTGTTTAGTGGGTCTAAATTGTCATAAAAAGGAAAATCTGGGCTTGCCCTCGGGGTGACTGGCACCGATTAGGGTGAATCCCATAGGTTCATTAATTTGGTTATCGCACAATTCTGTTATCATGTTCCACGTTCGGTACCAATTATGGGCAGTAAACAAGGGATTGGTGTAATGTGTTTGGTGCAATGGTTACCACTGAACTCTGCTGTGAGCTATAATTCCAGGATCCTAAAACACACAAAATAGGCAGGAGGCCTGTATTGTCTTTGGTATCCTGTGCTTTGGTGTTGATGTGCAGCCTACATGTGGTGGTGCTGTGCACTGTGGGTGGAGAAGCTGTGGCCTCCATCTGGGAGTCAAACCTCCCCTTATTTCTTTGCATCTAACCATGGGGAAGGGTCCTGGTCTCACCTTGGTGAGGTACAGTACCATCTACCTTAAGGGGATACCGGTTCCCTGATTGGTGTATGTACTGTATTGTATTGTACTGTACCTGTAGGATGGCCCCCGCAGAAGCAGTTGCTTACTTGTGGTCAGTGTTACTTGGTCAGACAGATCAGGGTTAACCAACAACAACCCAGTGTGACATTTTGATAACTTCATAGTCAGTACACAGTAAGTTAAATTAAACTTTGTTGTGTAAATTTTTATTAATGACTTTTCCTGATTACATGTTTTAGTTAATGCATTCTTATTTTCTTTCAGCACCAGAAGTCATAGATAATGAAAAATACACATTTTCACCTGACTGGTTCAGCTTTGGATGTTTAATTTATGAAATGATAGAAGGACAAGCACCATTCAGGGCACGGAAAGAAAAGGTAAGAACCAGAGTGTTGGGTTTAGACTGTATCTGGCTATAGTTTCCCTAGTGATCTGTGATAAGAATACTGTTTACATAGTTATGCAGGCATAGATTGGTATGATGTAAAGTAAAAACCTCCTTATGCTTTGCTTAGAAGGGTCAATTTCTAAATACTGTAACTTTATTTCATTCCTTTTGTAAATTAGGCTTTTCTGTTACCTAAGTACTCTAGTAGAAGCAGACAAAAAAAATAAGAAATGTTGAGCAAATACACTGACCTTTGAAGAGAGAGGGAGAGGGAGGGAAGGAGGGAGACTTTACATATTTGCTTCTGGCATGTGGAAGTTCCAATCGAGGTGTCATTTAAACTGCTTTACTGTAGTGCTATTAACAACATCCATAGGGATTCCTGATGTTGCAGACCTTGTATGTGAAAAGTTTTTCATGTTTGGTTGTGTAAAATCTTTTCAGTTCTAGTTTCAGTGCTTCCAACCATGGTTGCATGTTGAAAACTTGTTGAGACTAGACAAGTTTCTGTGGTCAGGTTTGTCAAACCCTTTCAGTATTTTAAAAATTTCAGTGAACTACCTCATATTCTATGAGTTTTTGATAAAAACAGGGCCAGAACCAGAACCCTAAGGCAGTCTTGGTAACTCAGTCTGCTGATGGATGGAATAAGTTTTGTAACTCCAGCTTGAGCTCTTTCAAGTTAATATATGTCTTTGCAAAGTGTTGGTGACCAGAACTAAGTGGTATATTCCAGAAATGTCCATACTGAGGAATTGCAGAGTGAAAGAACAGTGTTTTAATATTTCTGTTATGAAACAGCCTCTGGATGTAGCCTAGCAGTTTCTGGGTCTTTTTGTCAACTTCAGTGCACTGTGTGAAAAAGTTTAGGTCACTTCATTCGTTCGTTTCATTTGTTCATTTTTGAAGGCTCCAACATTTTTTTTTTTTTTTTTTTATGCAAGGAAGAAGGAACCAAAGGCCACAGGCCTGCATACTGTTCCTTCCAAGAAAAAGCAAAAACAGTACAAAAGAGAGCCAAATTCAAGATCCGTTCAATTCGAGATACCTGGAGACACTGCGTTTGAAAGACTGGAGATCATAGGAAGTAGGAAATACAGACATAGGAAGACAGTTCCAGAGTTGACCAGTTGCATAAATGAAGGACTGGGAGTAACGGTTAACTCTTGCATTAGAGAGTTGGACAGAAAAGGGATGAGAGTTTGTTGCTAGACGGGTACTACGTGCCCGTCGTAGAGGTGGAGGGATGCAAGCAGACAGTTCAGAGGAACAGTGACCATTGAAGTAGCGATAGAAGAGAGATAAAGATGCAACAGTGCGGCGAAGAGACAAAGGTTGAAGGGAATCAGTAAGAGGAGGAGAGTTAATGAGACGAAAAGCCTTTGACTCCACCCTATTGAGAAGAGCTGCATGTGGGGAGCCTCCCCACACCATGAGAGTTGTACTCCATACACGGGCGAATAAAACGTGTGTACAAGGTCAACAACTGTGCAGGGGTAAAGAAAGTTCGGAATCGGCTTAGCACATGATTAGATGCATCCTCCTTGGTCATCTATTGGTGGCTTTCTATGCTGCTCAGTCTTTGGCAGCTTCCCTATTCAGTCCCTTTTCCCGGAGGTCACACTCACTGACTTCGTCCCAGGTCTTTTTGAGTCTTCTTGCAACCCTACCCCTAACATTAACACTTCTCACTTTCTGCACCCAGCTATCATCCACATCCTCTCCACATGCCCAAACCATCTCAATCTACCTCTGCTCATCGCAACACCAATACATTCCTGTCCCATTCTACCCCTCAACTCTTCCATCGTAAACCTCACACTCAGGGACACACTGCGCATCCATCTAATCGTTGTCATTTCTGTGTGTTTCAACCTGCGAATACCCTCTTCCTTTACTGCCCAAGTCACACTACCATACAGCATCACACTCCTAACACATTCTGCATACAGAGATTCCTTAGCACATAGGGAGAGTGCTTTCAGTGTCAAGGTTGGCAACAGCTCCCTGAACTTCCTCCAACCACTCCTCACTCTAGCCACAGAGGTGTAGCTCCTGCCCCACCTTCAGCACATAACATGTTTCCCAAATAAAAAAACTCTTCCATACACTCAAGAGACTCACCAGCAAGTTCAGTCCTTTCACGAGTGGTAAAATCTACGTGCTCTCCCAGACACACAGCACACATGAAATCAGCAAGATCCCGCAGTCTACATCTGATAGCACTACATCTCTTATGCACCCACTGCACAAGATGGAATTACTTCGCACACCCTTGTGGCAGATCGCACATGGCCACTCTCCCTCTTCTTTGACAGTACCGCCACTAGCCCTAGATACCATCACTGTCATTTTACCTGCATTTACTCTTAAGCCCTTGTGCCCCATACCATCTGTCCACTTCTTAAATCTTTCCTCTGCCTGTCTTTCATTCTCTGCAATCAACACCAAATCATCAGCATACAACATCTCTGAAGTCGAGTGAGAGGGCTTCAAGTACCATGATAAACAAGGGGCTCAAGACTGACCCCTGGTGCACACCAACATTCACGGAAAACTCATCACTCAAATCTCTAGTCACTCTTACCTGGGTGCAAGAACCCACATACGTGGCCATAGCCACCTTAACCAGCCACTCCTCGATCCCGAGCTTTCTCATTGCCCACTTCACCACCTCTCTAGGGACTCTGTCAAAGGCCCTCTTCAAATCAATAAAAACAAAGTACAGTTCCCTTTTCTTTCCTATGTATTTCTCCTGAAGCTGTCGAACAGTGAATATGGCATCAGTGGTCCCTTTGCTTGGCATAAACCCAAACTGCATCTCATCAATCTTCACTCTTTCTCTACTTATACCTTCTAGAAGTCTCTACATTACCTTCATTATCTGGTCTAAAAGCTTTATGCCTCTATAATTTCCTCTTTCTAGGGCATCACCCTTCCCCACGTACACATTTACAGTTACACTTTTCAGCCAATCATCTGGGACAGCATACTCCTATATAATTGTATTTATCACCATCCACTCACTCAGTGTAGTGCTGCTCTTGGGTGTCTGCCCTTTCCTCTCCTCCTTCTTTATTTACTTCCTTCCTCTTCTGTCTTTCTTTACTTCATTCTTTCCTCATCGTTCTACCTATTGGTGACTTCACATTTCCTCTTTTGCCTTTCTTTCCTTCATTCTTTCCTCTTCCTTCTGCCTATGGGAGAGACTGCACTGAGTGACAAGCCAAATGGTTTCCTAGTGTACAGGAAACCATTTACCACACTGGGTAGTAACCATATAACCAATTTTTGGCGCCTGGTGGTTTAGTGGGTAATTACAGTGCTCCAGTCGGATTGAGCCAGTGAATATTTATATCCAAGGGATGGTTGGGGTTTGTTGCTCATGCTGTGCCACTCAGGAATGAGTGAGGATGGTCATTCTCATCTTAAGTGTCAGGACCAACTTGCCTAGCCCCGGGCTCCTACGCTTCTCATGAGGCAACATAGGATTGGTTGACGGATGGAAGGATGGATCAGGTCAGTGACTAACCTCACTCCTATATCTCCTGAGGCTTTCAACATTTCACCAGTCAACCCAGACACACCTGCTTCCATCCCCACCTGCATCGTGCCTATTGCCCCACTCACGATAACAACGTCAGTCAAGCCAAGGGCCAAATGCTGGATTTGCTGGCTTCAGACCTTCCCAGTCCTAGTCAAACTCTGCATTCAACAACTGGCTGTAATGCTCTCTCCATGTGTCTTGAATATCCCCAATGTTCACCACTACCTTTCCTCATCATTCTTCACACACTTCCCACCTATGATATCTCTGTTCTCCCTCTTCATCCGATTTGGCACCTTAGATATCATATTCTTCTTTTCCACATGATTTAGGTTATCAAGTAAAAGTCTTCGTGACTCAGACTTCACCCTGTAAACCTCTTTTCTAGCCCTACGCTTGGCAGCCAATTCCTCTTTGTTACCACCCTTCTTCCATTCCCAGAAAAGCCTTCTTTTCTCCTTGACTGCAGCTTCTACACCATCATCTCACCACCAAGTTACTTCTTGGTGGGCCTCTTGTCCATCCACATTCTGAATCAGTAACTGTCAAGAGGTTGCCCTTGAGGGCTCCGTACTGTTCATTAACACTTCTGTCAGTATCTCCCTGTCCAGCCACCACTCTCCTTAACTCTCTATAGAAGGCATTCCTTACTGCATGGTTTTTCAGTTTCCATATTTTCCTCCTAGGTGCACTGGTCCTCTTTTTCATCACCTGCTCCTTAAGCACCCTGTCACATATCAATAATTTGTGTTGCTGCACATACAGTCATCACACCTATAACTTTAACATCCCTCATGAACTTCCTATCAGCCCTCCTGATTAGGAAAAAGTCTTTCTGGATGCTATTTCCCCCAGACTCGTATGCAATCAACTACTCTCTCCCTTCCTAAAATGTGTGTTGTGCACAATCATGTTGATTGCCTCTCCAAACTCGAGTATCCTTTCTCCTTCCTCATTCTTGTACCATATGCACATGCCCCATATTTTACTTCATATCTTTGAGCTGCTTCATCTGCATGACCATTTATTTCCCCTCCCAAAACTACAATCTCATCATCCCCTATACCACTTACCACACAAATTAAGTCATTCCAAAATCTGTCCTTCTCTGCCTCATCCAAGATGTATTGAATAATGCACCTAAGTCCTTTTCTAAATCAGTCGTCGTTTCTAGTTCTTCTGTTAAGTGAGTATTTTGATCCAGGATTTGCAAGGCCAGTATGCATCACCTTTCATTCTCCACGTTAAATGGCATTTGCCATGTCTCAGGCCATTCTCCTAGTGTACACAAGTTTGCTTGAAGTTGCTGAACCACTTCAGGATTGTTCCCCTTTACCTTAGGTTTGATGTCATCTGCAAACCTTGAGATCACACTTAGAACATCTATGTAATTGTTAAACATTGAACAGGAGAGAGAGAGAGAGGAGAGAGAGAGAGAAAGAGTGGGGAGTTATAAGGAAAAGCTAGTATCATGAAATCCTTGCAGTCCATGCCATGGAAATACTTCTCAATCATTCTAGTCTGTCTATGACCCTATCAGAATTTAAACTGATGTACTGCAGTGGTATTAACAGTATCCATGGGGAGTGTTAATTCTTTTTAGTTCTAGCTTCCATTTATGGTTGCTTGTTGAATTTGTGTTGAAAAGAATGTAAGAGAAGGAGAGAAGCACCAGGAGAAGGAGGGAAGGAAGAAAAGATGAGAGAGAGAGTTTTTATTTACCTATTTGTAGTATAAAGGAATTGAGCTACGCTCGTGTTGTCCTGTCTCTATATCTACATTTATCCAATCTAGTTTTAAACACATGAATGTTATTTGCCTGTACCACCTCATTGTCCAGGCTATTCCACAGGTCTATACATCTTTAAGGAAAACTATATTTCTTGATATCTTTCAAGCAGCTTGGCTTCTTCAGTTTCATTCCATGTCCTCTTGTTACTCTCGTATCCCATACAAACAGATCTCTGTCAGTTTTATTTACTCCCATCTTGGCCCTGAACACTGCAGTCATGTTGCCCCTCTCTCCCTTTCCTCTGAGGAAGGCAAATGCAACTTTTCCAGCCAGGCTGGGAACCAACCTGGTTGCTGTTCTTTGCATTCTCTCAATCTTGTTTATATCTTTCGTTTTGTGTGAGGACTACACTACTGATGCATATTCTAACCTGGGGCAGATCATGGCCACTAAATTTTTTCATCATCTCCTCATCCATGTAATGAAATGCTACTCTTTATGTTGGTCAAGAGTTTATACGTCTCTCCAACTATCTTGTTCATGTGTTTTTCGTGTGTGTGTGTGTTTGTGTGGTCTTACCTAATTGTATCTTTACAGGAAAGAGTCAAGCTCGTACTGTCCTGTGTATTAAACCATTTTTATCATACATATTCTTAAATTTATGAATTGTTTTGGCACACACTATTTGATTTGGTGGGGCATTCCACTGATCAATTTCCCTATTTGGGAAACTGAATTTCTTTACATCTGAATCGTCTCTCTTTTTATGTTGTTTTTTTTGCAGTGTCCTCTTGCTGATGCTTCCCCATAGGTTATATACTCATTTATGTCTAGTTTCTGTTTCCCTGAGACACATTTATGTAGTATAATCGTGTCTCCTCTTCTCCTTCACTCCTGTAGTGTTGATAGATTCAGTTTTTCTAGTCTTTCTTCATAGTTTAGATGTTTCTGCGTGGCGTTGTGCAAAGTCTATTCTTCACTCTGCTAAAAATTTCATTTGTACTAAATGCTCTGAACTCACCAACTCAAATTATTCCCACTTCTTATAGCACCTTGTCATAAACCTTTCTAACAATTTTACCTTATCATCCGTAAATTCTTCCCACTTCTTATAGCACCTTGCCGAAAACCTTTCTAACAATTTTGCCTCATCATCCTTTCCTCCTCATTTCCACTCTGATGTTTCTGTAGATGTTTCTTCTACTGATAGAGAAGAACTCATTGCTCAGACTTTCTCCTCCAATTCCACCTTAGATGATTCCGGTGCCATTCCTCCATCACTTTCTCCCCTTTGACTTCCTCGTGGTCAACATTAAAATTTCTTCAACAGATGTATTTTCTGCCATCACTGGCCTCAATTTTAACGCATATGGGCCTCATGGGTTCCTCCTGTTGTCTGCAAGAACTGTGCTTCCGTGCTTACACCCTGCGGAGGCAAAGTCTTATTGTCTGTCAATGTTACCTTTCTCTCTCGCTGGAAGTTTGCTCTCATTCAGCCTGTCCCAAAGAAGGGTAACCATTCCCAACCCTCTAACTATTGCCCAATTGCTTTAACATCCTGTATTTTAAAAATGTTTGAATGAATTCTTAACAAAAAATTTTTAGTGCACCTTTCCTTTCTCAACCCTTTTTCTGATTGTCAGTGTGGGTTATGCCAGGGACGGTCCACTGGCGGTGTTCTGTCATACCTTTCAGACTCTGGTCGTCCTCCTTTTGTGACTTTGGTGGAAGCTTTGCCATTGCTCGTCTCAAAGGGATTCAGTCGAGTCAGGCATAAATCTTTGATTTCCAAACTGCCCTTTTATGGTTACTATCCTTCTATCTGTGCATCTCAAGCTTCCTTTCTGGTTGTTTTATATTTGCTGTTGTAGATGGCCACTGTTCTTTTCCTAGAGCTATCAGTAGTTGTGTTCCTCATAGTCCTGTCCTATCACCAACTCTCTTCCTTTTATTCATCTAACCCTATCCACTCATATAGTGTTGACTCCACCCTTCACCCTTCATCTTTCCATTTGCATCCTGCAGCATCCATCTCGGCAGTTACTTCAGCAAACCAGGGATGAGGCTGTGGCACACGTAATGTCTGACTTGGCTTGTATCTCTGATTGGGGTAAAAGTAATCTTGTTTTTAATGCTTAAAAATTTCAGTTCTTACTTCTTTCATCTTGTCAAAATCATCTGCAGAAGTATCCTCTAATTTTTAACAATATCCGACTCAGTCCTGCATCATCTTTAAACATGCTTGGGGTTTCATTCTTTCTGGATTTATCTTGGAAAGATCATATTACCTTACTTGTAAAATCTGCTCCCAAGAGATTACTTGTGCTAAGCCACCTCTGTGCCTTCTTTACCCTTGCACAATTGTTGGCTCTATACATGGCTTTTAGTCACCCCTGTCATCATCATCTTCGTTTTTCGTCCTTCTGTTCCCATATTCAAACTGGGTTTGGACGTGCGATGGCTTTCCTCCACTGCTTCCTATCCTGGATTAAATCTTCTCCAATACCCAGTCTTTCCATATCTTGCATTACAACACTTTTCCAGGTCTTCTTAGGTCTTCCTGGTGGTCGACGTCCCACCACTTCCAGTTCCTCTGCTATTCTCACACAGCTCCTTTCCTCACTCTTCCTCACGTGACCAAACCATCTAAGCCACTTCTGCCTCAAGATGATATCGAGATCCTTCACCCAGCATCTGGCTACCTCCTCACTCAAAACTCCGTCCTCCCATCTCACTCCTGTCACGTATCTTAACATTAACATTCTGCAATCAGTACTCCTCAGAACATTCATCAGTCGTCTATCTGTCAAAGCCCATGTTTCAGCACCATACTAGTCTAATTCAGGCCTCATATATTTTACTTCTGTGTCTCAGTGGTATGTGTTTGTTGACCAGTAGGCTAGCTATATCCTTCCACTTTAACCATGGTGACGCCACTCTTGTTCTGACTGATCTCTCCACCCCTGCTTCGCAGTCCAATATACCTCCTAGATAGCAGAACTGCTGCACTTCCTGTAGTGTGCCCCCATTCACCTCTAGCACATCCTCTGCTTCATCTCCCTCCACCTCTCTTCTTATGCAGGCTGGGCAGTGGAAATTTTGCACTCCTCTCAAGTTCTGTAGACCTAAACATCTTCTATGGCACCACTTATTACACTTCATGCACAACACTGAGTTCATTCCTACTCCTCTGCCACAGCATCCACATGGCCATTTTCCTGACTGAATTCTTTCTACTGGTTTCTTGCCTGTCACCATCACCTTTGTCTTATCCATATTTATTTTCATTCCCCTCCTCTCCATTCCATTTTTCCATCTATTAAGCATTTCCACCACTTCTTCCTTAGTCTCCTCTGTCAGCACTAGGTCATCAGCATACAGGAATTCCCATGGGCCTTCCCTCCTACATTCCTGTGTTGCCTCCTCCATTACTATGTTAAACAGCAATGGACTGAGTGCTGACCCTTGATGTACCCCAACTCCTATTTCAAAATTTCCTGATGTTCCTGCTGTTGTCTTGACTTTTGATCTTGTATCAATATAGAGAAACATGACAGCTGCAATGAGTCTCTCAGGCACATTCTGTCTTCTCAAGGCCCACTCTATAACTCTCCTTGGTACTCTATCAAAAGCTTTTTCCAAGTCCACAAACACATGGTACAAGCATTTCCTCCTCTGTTGAAACTTTTCCTGCAACTGGCTCATGATGAATATTGCATCTATTGTGGATTTACCTGTGCAAAATCCAAACTGTCTTATCTATCTTCACTATCTGCTTCAGCCTTCCTTCAGGCAATTTTTGAATATCTTCATTCCGTTCTCCAACAGTCTGACTCCTCGGTACTTTCCACACAGAAGGGCATCTCCTTTGCCTTTATAAATTGCTGTTGTCCAGCTATCTCTCCAGTCTTCAGGTGGTTGTTCTCCTACTAAGATGTTATTAAAAATCCTTGTCAATTCTTTTACACCAGTACTTCCAGCCATTTTTATCAGATCAGCTGTTATACCTGTTGGGCCTGGAGCTTTCCCGGACTTCATTTCCTTTAAGACTATCTCCACTTCAGCTTCTGTTATCATTGCAACTGGCCCTTCAGCTTTTCCCATCTCTTCTATCTCATAATTATTTTCTTCATTTAAGAGTTCCTCAAAGTACCTCTTCCACCTTTCCAGTATTTCTGCCTCATCAGTTTTTATTTCCCCATTTTCATCCTTTACAAATTTAGCTCCCACCACATCTTTCCTCTCCTTCCTCATCTGTCTTGCAATTTTAAACATTTTTGTCTGTCCTTGTGCACTCTCCAGATCTCAACTCCAGCTTTTCCATGCCACCCTTTTTGCTCTGGCCACTTCTCTCTCTGCCTGTCTTTTCTTTTCATTATATTCTTTTCTCTCTTCTTCCCTTCTAGTTCTCTGCCATACTTTAAATGCTCTTTTCTTCTCACTTATCTACCCTTGTGTAGATTACAACTCTCATGTGTGGGGAGGCTGCCCACATACAGCTGTTCTTCACAAAATGGGATTGAAGGCTTTTCGTCTCATTAACCCTCCTCCTCTTGCAGGCTCCCTTCAACCCTTGTCTGTTCACCACGCTGTTGCATTGTTATCTCTTTTCTATTGTTACTTCAATGGTCACTGCTTCTCTGAAGTGTCTGCTTCCATCTTTCCACCCATACTGCAGGCACATAGCACCTGTCTAGCAGCAACCTCTTAACCCTTTTCTGCCCAAATCTCCAATGCAAGAGTTAATTGTTATTCCCAGTCCCTCAAGTATGCAGTAGATCAACTATGGAACTGTTTCCTTTCATCTGTGTATCCTACTCTCTATGACCTCCAGTCTTTCAAATGCAGTGTGTCCGAGCATCTCAAAATTACGGATCATGAATTTGGCTCTCTCTCTCTCTCTCTCTCTCTCTCTCTCTCTCTCTCTC
>JAGKTI010002250.1:0-24558 GCA_018397915.1 Birgus latro | reverse complement strand
GTGTGCAACACACATTTTAGAAAAAGAGTGAGTAGATTGCTCCACAGGTGGGATTGGATGACGCAGAGAAGGATAGATTTTGGGATGATTTAATACGTGTAGTGAGTGGTATGGGTGATGATGAGGTAGTGGTTCTGGGAGGGGATTTAAATGGTCATGTGGGTGAAGCATCTCAAGGTTATGAAGGAGTCCATGGAGGATGTGCGTATGGTGTGAGGAATGCGGAAGGGGAAAGAATACTCGAGTTTGGGGAAGCTATGGACATGATTGTGTGCAACACACATTTTAGAAAAAGAGTGAGTAGATTGATTACGTACGAGTTCGGGGGAATTAGTAGTCAGATAGATTATTTTCTGGTCAGGAGGGTTGATAGAAGATTATTGAGGGATGTTAAAGTTATAGGAAGCAAGGAGTGTGTGCAGCAGCACAAACTGTTGATTTGTGACATGGTGCTTAAGGATCGAGTCATGAGAAGGAGGACATATGTACCTAGGAGGAAAATATGGAAGCTGGGAAACCAATCAGTAAGGGATGCCATTTATAGTGAGATGAGGAGAGTGGTGGCTGAACAGGAAGCCATAGATAGAGGCGTTAATGAACAGTATAGAGCCCTTAAGAGCAACCTCTTGAGAGTTACCGATACAATATGCGGTTGGACAAGAGGCCCACCAAGACATAAAGTAACTTGGTGGTGGGATGAGGATGTAGAAGCTGCAGTTAAGGAGAAAAGAAGGCTTTTTCGGGAATGGAAGAATGGTGGTAACAGGGAGGAGTACTTGACTGCCAAGCGCAGGGCTAGTAGAGAGGTATACGGGGCGAAGTCTGAGTTCCAGAGACTTTTACTTGATAATCTTAATCATGGAGAAAGGAAAAATATGATTTTTACGGTGGCAAATGAGGTGAAGAGGGATAATCGGGACATTGTAGGTGAGCAGTGTGTGAAGAATGATGATGGAAGGGTGGTGGTGAGCAGTGAGGATATTAAAGATGCATGGAGAGAGCATTATAGCCGATTGTTGAATGAGGAGTTTGATTGGGATAGAGAAGGTTTGGAGCCCGCTGATCCAGTGTTTGGCCCTTGGCCTTTGACGCTGCTACTGTGAGTGAGGCAATAGGCAGGATGCGGGTGGGGAAGGCGGTAGGTGTGTCTGGGTTGACTGCCGATATGTTGAAGGCCTCAGGAGTTACTGGGGTGAGTTTAGTCACTGACCTGATAAATAGGATTATATATGAGTGTGTTGTCCCAGATGATTGGCTGAGGAGTGTAATTATAAATGTGTACAAGGGAAAGGGTGATGCCCCGGAAAGGGGAAATTACAGAGGTATAAAGCTCTTAGATCAGATAATGAAAGTAATGGAGAGAGTTCTAGAAGGTATGATTAGAGAAAGAGTGAATATCAATGAGATGCAGTTTGGGTTTATGCCAGGCAGGGGGACCACTGATGCCATATTCATTGTTCGACAGCTTCAGGAAAAATATATTGGAAAGAAAATGGAATTGTATTTTGTTTTTGTTGATTTGGAAAAGGCCTTTGACAGAGTCCCTAGAGAGGTGGTGAAGTGGGCAATGAGAAAGCTAGGGTTGGAAGAGTGGCTGGTTAGGGTGGTTATGGCCATGTACATGGGTGCTCGCACCCAGGTAAGAGTGAATGGAGCTTTGAGTGATGAGTTTTCCGTGAATGTTGGTGTGCATCAGGGGTCAGTTTTGAGTCCCTTGTTTATCATGGTGCTTGAAGCCCTCTCACGTGACTTCAGAGATGGGCTCCCATGGGAGATGTTGTATGCTGATGATTTGGTGTTGATTGCGGAGAATGAAAAGAAGGCGGAGGAAAGATTTAAGAAGTGGAGAGATGGTATGGGGCACAAGGGCTTGAGGGTGAATGCAGATAAAACAAAAGTGAGGATATCTAGGGTTGCTGGCAGTACAATCAGAAAAGAGGGAGAGTGGCCATGTGCAGTTTGCCACAAGGGTGTGGGAAGCGTTCCATCTTGTGTAGTGTTTGTGATAAGTGGGTGCACAAGAGATGTAGTGGTATTAGAGGTAGACTGCGAGATGATGCTGATTTCATGTGTGCAGCGTGTCGGGGAGAGCAGGTGGAGATTGTTAGGCATGAGAGGGTTGAACTTGCAGGTGAGTCTCTTGAGTGTGTGGAGGAGTTTCGTTATTTGGGAGACATGTTATGTGCCGGAGGTGGGGCTGGAGTTAGCTCGGTTGCTAGGGTGAGAAGTGGTTGGAAGAAGTTCAGGGAGCTGTTGCCTCTCCTGACATTGAGAGGACTCTTCTTACGTGCTAAGGGGTCTTTGTATGCAGCTTGTGTTAGGAGTGTGATGCTGTTCGGTAGTGAGACCTGGGCAGTAAGGGAAGAGGATATTCGCAGGTTTAAACATACAGAAATGACAATGATTATGTGGATGTGCAGTGCGTCCCTGCGTGCAAGGCCTGGGGGGGGGCTGGGTTTACAATGGAAGAGTTGAGAGGTAGGATGGGACTGGAGTGTATTGGTGTTGTGATGAGGAGATGTAGGCTGAGGTGGTTTGGACATGTGGAGAGGATGGGGGATGATAATTGGGTATAGAGGGTGAGAGGTGTTAATATTGGGGGAGGGGTTGGGAGGGGTAGACCGAGAAAGACATGGGACGAGGTCATTAAGTGTGACTGAAGGGTTAAGGGACTGAACAGGGAGGCTGCCAGGGATCGAGCAGCGTGGAGAGCCGCCATTAGGTGACCAAGGCCGACGCATGCAAGCGTGTTGGAGCCTTCAAAAACGAAAACGAAAACAATTACACTGAGAAGGGAAATGCTCCTATGATTACCACACACTGCTTTTTCCCCTTTTCATTTGTACAGAGGAATAATTATACCTGACTTCCAATCCTCTGGGACTCTACCCTCCTCCCAAGCCAATCTGCACACCTTCCATATCCATTCTATTACTATCTCTCCCCCATGCTTCAGCATTTCACCACACACTCCATCAATTCCTGGGGCTTTCCCCATTTTAACTTTCTTCATTGCTTCCACCAATTCCATGTAAAACCATCTGAGAAGGAAAGAAGAATAATAAAAAGTGACAAGAAAGATGGGAGAAGTAGGAAGAGAGGAGGGTACAAACAGAAAAAGAATAATAAAGATGAAAGAAGAAGTAGGCAGCACTACATCAAGTGAGTGGATGATGGTGGCCACAACCCAATAACATATCCATTCATTATACACAGAGGCACATCTGCAACAGAATTTGGATAACATTCAATTACATATGGATTATATGGGTTTTGTCAAGTGGTCTTAAGGGATATTCCCAGATACAAAAGAGTACTTATTCATTAAAGGGTTTAATGTAAAATGTATAGTACAGGCAAAATTTCCAGAGGCTGACTGTGGATTTTTATATTTCTAGCAGCTTTCATATTTTAACAAATTTTCAGAGGGGCTTTGTGTGTGTGTGTGTGTGTGTGTGTGTGTGTGTGTGTGAATTCAGATCAGCAGGAATGGGTTTGGACAAAGGGGTTTCAGATAAGTGATAATGTGAGTATCTGACATTTGGATACTGGGGGTTGCTTGTTTCTGTACCCTGCCTTATTTTGTCTTGGTTTTAAGTTTATATTTGGATTGATGGTTATTGTGATGACAACTTAATAGTGGTTTACACAGATTTGAAGTGTGATGACAGATGGTAGCCCCAAAACTGATTGTGGAGACATATTATTTCTTTGTTGTTGGCATTACCTCATGTTTGAGAAGCTGTTCAGGTCTTTCTTCATCGTCTTTACGTTGAAGTCTAGCTGAGCCCAATCTTGGTGTGGAACTAACAGCCACAAGCCTCCCATCTCAAAATAGGAGAGTTGGAGAAGATTTTTTTTTTTCCCCCTTGAATGAGATGCATTGTTTCACAACTGAATCAGCTTTGACTGACATGGTTTGACACAGGACAAATCATCATGAGATGTCTCCTCCTGTGTGTGTGTGCATGTGAGCCTAAAAATGGCACAACATTTGAATTTTTAACCCACTCTCACACTTTGAAATTAAACATTAAAATATTATTTATTTGTACAGCATTATATATTAGTACAGTATTATATTTGTACAGTAAAGCTCCAAGTTAAGCGACATCTTTGATCATGGTTTCATGGTTAGTGGTCGCCTGCGAATACAGTAAAACCTCGATATAACGGACTTCATTTGACCAGAATTCACTTTTATCGGAATCGAACTACTGAACTAAATTCTTATTCAGTAACCCCTCCAAGATCCTTTGAAATAGAGCCCAAGCAACGTCCAGGTCTTGGTCTTGTCCGGAACTTGGGCAAAATGCCCCTGGACAGGTACTTACAGACCCCAACCCAGCCCAACTTTGAAAGCCACCAAAATAACTCCCTACTGGACATGCACAGCACCAATTAAAGACCCTGTTCACACAAATATGGGACAGAAACCATGAAATAAATGAAAAGGAACCAGAGAATGAGAAATTAGAAGTAAGGAAGGAAAATATTTATCAGTGTACAGGCCATCGCAAAGATTAATCTGCCTCCTCTAAGGCTCTGACAGTGGTGAAGGTGCACTTGCAGCACGTACAGTAATCCAGTGTTGCGCTGCACTTAATCCTTTGAACTGTGAATTACTGTATAATTTTTTAACACTGCACATTCTGTTCTGTTCTTGTGCTGCACTTAATCCTTTGCATGCAGTCACGATGGTAGGTAGGCAGGAAGTGGGGAGGATGCAGGGGCACTCTGGCAGACGTCGCTGGAACTGCGCGCCAAAAAACTGCTGTTCATCACCACGTGGCAGATTTAAAGAGTAGGGATGAACACATATCGACTTTTTTTTTCTTTTTTTTTTCTTCCAAGATCGTTTTGGATATTCATCCAGATGGCCTTTTGTCTGGATATATTAGGGAATATCCGAGACTTGGACTAATGGACCCAAGCCCAAAATGTCCGGGACTTCAGGTGTCTGGGTCTTGGGCGACCTGGTCTTAGAGAGGTTACTTGTATATTGGAAAAAGTCCAATAAAGCCAGAAGCAGTCCAGACTGCCTGACCACTTCAGCTATGTTTACCACAGTAAGGTAAATAAAAGACATGTTTATCAGTGTACAGTACAGGCATACATCATTTTAACCCGAGGCGTCCGATTTACGTATGGGTATGTTGCAACATTTTGTCATGGTGACACCCAACGACGTACCCATACGATTTGCAATTGCAAGGTCCGTCATTTGCACATTTTTCAAATCTCACGCTTGATTTTTAGTACATAGATGTGTGACACTGGCTGACCCCTCACTCACCTGTTAGCAGTGACCCAGATCAGACATGGTGTGCCAAGGTCTCTCTCTGACACTGAAATTCAAGCCACCCTGGATGCCTTCACAGGCGACAGTGATTCCCTACTCGATGATGATGTGGTGGATAAGGATTAAGTGCTTCCCGAGGATGAGAGTAGCAGCAGTGATTAGGAGGTACTATCCCCAAGGAAGCTGTGCTATATCACTTATCGTGGGGCTAGAGAAGGCCAGCCTGCACCCCAACCACGTGCACACACCTCTCTCCAGCCCCTAGAGGAAAGGGAGGGCGAGAGTGAGGATGAGGATGAGGACAGAGCTGTGGGACATGTTGCTACCTCGTGGTTCAGTAGGGAGAGGAAAACTCATCGGGGACCTGAAGGGCTGGCGAGGAGGAAAAGCAGGTATGGGCCTAGTGTTTTGTATGGGGTGTGTGGTGCAAGGCGAAATGGTGTGGCGGGAGTGCGCGGTGAAAGGGAAAGTGGCGGAAAGGAAGCGGCGTGACCACGTGGTGCACCTGGGTAGCGGGCAGGTGAGGAGGAGCCGCTCCCTAACATGTCTTTTGCTCCACAGTATTCCCGCACTTCCTCCCCACAGCCCTCTGCTGTTGGAAAAGGCAGGAAGGGGAAGGGAAAGGTGAAGGGAAAAGGCCGAGGGAAGAGGAACGCGAGTGGGGAAGGGCACCACTCTGCACCTCCCCAACCTCCCCCACCACCTTCTCCTCCCCACCCTGACGAAGGCGATGATGGGGACGAGGCTGGTGACGGCAGTGTGACATGGAACTAGGAAGATGGGAGTGATTTCACTCCCATCATTCACCCCTTCAATGAGGATTGGCGGTCTGGCTGCACGGCTCCTGGAATTCACGCAGGCTCCACCAGGGTGGATTTCTTCGACCTGTTCTTTGGTGAGGAGTTTGTAGGCCGCATAGTGGAGCAGATGAATTTATTTGCAAGCAGCCAGTGCCGTAAAAGTGAGTGTGAGGGCACAAGAAGTAGGCACTCCCGCCAGAATGATTACCCAGTTTCCGCAGGTGAGATATTCATCTTTTTAGCCCTGGTTCTTTTGATGGGTATTGTATGGAAAAAACAAATTCCGGCTTACTGGACTATAGACCCTATAACAAACACACCTTTCTTTGGGAAGGTTGTGAGCCATAATAGGTTTCAGCAGATTCTGAGCCGCCTCCACTTGTATGATGCTGACAATCCTGCTAATGCTAATAACACGGATAGAATGAGGAAAATAAGGCTGGTATTTGATGGCCTACGGGAAGAGTTCTGCTCACCCTATCCGTATAGAGACCTTGTCATAGACGAGAGTCTTGTGTTGTGGAGAGGCAATACTTCTTTTTGCCAATACATACCCAGCAAAAGACACTGTTTTGGGTTCAAGATCTTTGTTATGTGTGACTGTAGGACTGGTTATGTGCAAGGCATAGTCTTGTACACCAGTGTACAGACAGACATAATAGAAGATCAAAGTATTGGACTCTCTGGGGCCATGGTAAAGACAATGGTAGAGGAGTACTTTCATCGTGGTCACGTGCTGTACCTGGATAACTGGTACACTTGCCCCCTTCTTGCTTGGTACCTCCACCTGCACGACACCAGAGTCTGTGGCACCGTCAAGGTGAACCATCGGCACATGGTCAAGGTTGGGAGGAAACTTGACAAGAATGAGGTGTTTTTTTTTTTTTTTCAAGGCTAACAACATGCTCGCCACCATATGGAACCACAACAGGGAAGTTTGCCTCCTGTCGACAGTACACCACCCCCTGATGCACCGCACAGACTCTGTCGATTACCGCAGCGAGAGGAGGTGCCACATCTGGAAACCGGAGTCGGTACTTGACTACAGTATCAACATGATGCAGGTGGATGAGTCTGACTCCATGATTTCCAGTGTGGACTGTGCCAGGACCATGATGAAGTGGTACAAAAAGCTCTTCTTCCACATGCTCGATATCACGGTCCTGAACTGCCACAACCTCCACGCCATGACTACAGGAGTCTCAAAGACCTTCGAAGGGTTTGTGAGGGAGCTGTCTCGCGAAGTCTTCGCGAAATATGCAGAGGACAGGCCCCAACACCACCCACGCCCCGCCGCTGCCGCATAGACTCCCTTGCGCCTCACCGCACGCCTCCCACGTCTAATCCCTCCTCAACCAAACCACCCTAGGCCCCAGCAGTGGTGTCGCATCTGCAGTATCTCTAAAGTTAGAGTAAGCACTCAGAGAAAAAACACAAGGTATGAGTGTGTGGAGTGCGACAGTGGCCTGTGCATTGATCCTTGTTTCAGAGAATATCATACCTTACTTCATTTCTGATAATGTGTAATTGCGATATACACTCTAAGTGCTGTAAATATGTGATAATCTGACGCTTAGTATAATAGTAAGGCCTGTAAGTATGTGATAAGAGTAATATAAGTTGGAAACTGGTATAGTGTTAGTGGAGAAGTATAATGTAATTGGAAAAATAGAATCTAAGTTGAAACAACAGTCCTAGCGAGTTTGCTCAATATGTAAATATGCGATAATCTGACGCTCACATAATAGTAATGTTAGTGGAAAAGTGCAGTGTAAGTGGAAAGATAGAAATGTAAGTTGAAACAACAGTCCCATCGAGTGCTCTCACTATGTAAATATGCGCTAATATTATGCTAAGTATAATCGTAATACCTGTTATTGTGATAACAGTTATATAAAGTGGAAAAGGGTATAATATTAGTGTAAAGGTATTATGTTAGTTGAAAAAATGAAATGTGTGTTGAACCAACAGTCATAATGTGTGCGTAAATATGCGCTAACATTACGCTAAATATCATTGTAAGGCATGTAAATGTGCGCTAACATTACACCAAATATCATTGTAAGGCATGTAAATATGTGATAACATTTACATAAAGTACAAAAGGGTATAATGTTATTGGAACAGTAAGTATTATGTAAGTTGAGAAAATGAAATGTATGCTGAAACAAGAATCTTGGCGAATCATATGTTACCAATTTGGTGAAACTCACTGTGCTCGCACAATGGAACAATGCTTATTTTGCCTCTATTTTTGTATGAAAACCAATATATTGTTGTACTACATGTTTCTTTGTTCCAAATCAATAAATGTATACCTGTTGTGAGTGGTTTCCCTTAATAATACCTACCATAGAAAACGTGACTGCTGTACCCGACATTGACAGGACATGGTACAAGGTACATGCATGAGAGCTTACCTGTTTAGGGCACTTTTAGACCCAGATGACCACTTTCTTCGTGATTTTCCATTGTTTCTCACCAAAAGCAGATGTTTGAGCCAAAAAAAAATTATTCCCAAAATCTGCTGGGATTCGGGGGGGGGGGGGGTAGTGGTGGAAAATCAGCCAGGACGTGACAGGTTAAGGATGCAGTTGGTTAAGTGAAAACCCATTGCTAGGTGGGGTATCATTTCTTGGGGTAGATTTAACATGCAAAGTATAGGGGGGCACTTTTGAGCCTTGGGTTTCCTCCCTAACCAAGTCCTTAACCCACCCAAATGAGTCCAAAAACATTTCTAGGTAACCTAAACCCCTAAATAGCTTTAAAAAGCCAAACTAAGCCTAAAAGCAGTTTATAACTCACCTAAACATTTTCGTTTCATTTTCGTTTTCGTTTTTGACGGCTACAACGTGCTTGCATGCATCGGCCTTGGTCACCTAATGGCGGCTCTCCACGCTGCTCGATCTCTGGCAGCCTCCCTGTTCAATCCCTTAACCCTGAGGTCACACTTAATGACCTCGTCCCATGTCTTTCTCGGTCTACCTCTCCCAACCCCTCCCCCTATATTAACACTACTCACCTTCTGTACCCAGTTATCATCCTCCATCCTCTCCACATGTCCAAACCACCTCAGCCTACCTCTCCTCATCACAACATCAATACACTCCACTCATATCCTACCTCTCAATTCTTCCATTGTAAACCCAGCCCCCCCAGGCCTTGCACGCAGGGACGCACTGCACATCCACGTAATCATTGTCATTTCTGTACGTTTAAGCCTGCGAATATCCTCTTCCTTTACTGCCCAGGTCTCACTACCATACAGCATTTCACTCCTAACACATGCTGCATACAAAGATCCCTTAGCACGTAAGGAGAGTCCTCTCAATGTCAGGAGAGGCAACAGCTCCCTGAACTTCTTCCAACCACTTCTCACCCTATCAACCAAGCTAGATCCAGCCCCACCTCCGGCACATAACATGTCTCCCAAATAACAAAACTCTTCCACACACTCAAGAGACTCACCAGCAAGTTCAATCCTCCACCTGCTCTCCCCGACACGCCGCACACATAGAATCAGCATTATCTCGCAGTCTGCCTCTAATACTACTACATCTCTTGTGCACCCATTTATCACAAACACTGCACAAGATGGAATTACTTCCCACACCTTTGTGGCAACCTGCGCATGGCCACTCTCCTCTCCTCTGATTGTACCGCCACCAACCCTAGATATCATCACTTTTGTTTTATCTGCATTTACTCTTAAGCCCTTGTGCCTCATACCATCTGAAAATCGTCAAAAATATGTCTGGAAAAAATCAAACTTAGTATTCTGTCCCCAAAATGACAATGTTTGCCCCTCCTATGACTAAAACACATTAAGTTTATAAATCAGCCTAAACACAAAATTTATGTTTAAAATATCATCAACATTGTTAAAAAAACAGAACAAAACCCATCATTATACCGGGTTTTGGCCATCGTTCAGCGGGGTTGGATGGTATTTCTTCCCTCATCATTATGCCGGGGTATCGCATTGAAGGGTATCATATCTCAGGGTCTGCCTGCACGGTATTATTATATATATTAAACCATTTGATTATTGTACTGAGTGTACAAAACAGTACAGTACTGCAATGCTAGTGAAAGCAGTTTAAAAACCGTTGGTGCAATCCAGACTAATGTCTGATTCAGTGAGACCTCCATAAATTGTAATTAGCTATAAGCCAGAATGGCTCCAAAATATTCATTACTAACAGATATTTTTAAAACGAGACACGATGGAAAAAGAAACCTGGAAAATTCGTCCCTAACTCAGAAAGATTCTGGCCAGGCGGAGCTAAACGCGGAATCAACGTGTACGGCACGAACACAAACTTGGAAAATTGCTCTCAAGTTTTAAATATTCTGAGTTTACATGCCGCGTTGCAGCGTCGTGCACTACGTGGGAACCAGTTTGACTCCAGCTGGCACTCGTGATGCATTTCTTCTTGCCCGCTCATATCTGTGACAAAGTGTTTTGCACTTTTTAAGTGTACTAATCCTGCATCCTACCATCATGTTCTCTCTCCACGGTACCAAGAAACCTTCTGGGAGGAAGGGCGTGAAGTTGAAGACTTTGGACCTGAGTGAAAAGCTGAAAGTCTTGGCATGGATTTACAGCTGGCCAGTTTTTTATTTATTTATTTATTTATTTTTTTTTTTTCTGGCCACACTTCATTTGAAAGACTGGAGATCATAGAAAGTAGGAAATGCAGGCAGAGGGAGATGGTTCCAGAATTGACCTGTTGCATTAATGAAAGACTGGGTGTTACGGTTAGCTCTTGCATTAGAGAGTTGAACAGAAAAGGGATGAGAATTTGTTGCTAGACGGATGCTACACGCCTGTTGTAGAGGTGGAGGGATGCAAGCAGACAGTTCAGAGTAGTGACCATTGAAGTAGTGATAGAAAAGAGATAAAGATGCAACATTGCGGCAAAGAGACAGAGGTTGAAGGGAGCCAGTAAAAGGAGGAGAGTTAATGAGACGAAAAGCCTTTGACTGAATATGGGATCTCTGTCAGCATATTTTGCGACATAAAGAAGAGCAGAGAGAAGATTCGTGCCCAGTGTCTTACCCTGAGGACCCAAGCACTTCCAAAAAAGTCAAGAAAAGGATCTGATCAGTGAAGCACCTGACCCTAGACATGGCTGTTTTTAAAAGTGGTACAAGCAGGAACGTTCTGCTGGTGTTCCTGTGTGAGGCAAAGACATCCAAATTGCTGCAACACGGTTGGCCAAGCACCTCAAGATTAAAGATTTCAAGGCAGATTCTGGTTGGCTCTTCAAGTTTCGGAGCCGACACCTCCTTACCAACCGTAAAGTTGTCGGGGAAAGTGCCATTTCTGACCAGGCTGTTGTGGAGCCTTTCAAGAAGAAGCTGCATGAAATCCTTGAATCGTTTGGCCTCCTCCTCTCACAGCCATATTACACTGATGAGACCTGGCATTTTGGGAAGTCGATGCCCACTAATGCTGAGGCAAGTAGGCAAGAGGGTCACATCCCTGGGAGAAAGGTAGCCAAGGACTGCATCTCCGTCTTGTGCTGTGCAAACGTTAATGGCTCCCACAGGCTGAAACCAATGATGATTGGCAAGCCTAAGAAGCTGAAGGCCATCAGGAACATCTTGGAAAAACTCCCGGTGATCTACAGGCATAACAAGACTGCTTGGTTCACCCAGGAGCTCTTTTTGGAGTGGTTTCATAAACACTTCGTGCCTACCATCATCAGGTTTCAGATTGAGGAGCTGGGCATCGCCAGGGAAGCAGTCAAAGCCATCCTCCTCCTTGACAGTGCCCCAGCACATCCCAATGCAGAGGAGTTGGAGGCCCATGGGGGAAGGATAAGGTGCTTTTCCTGCCCCCACACAGCGGCTCCCTTATTCAGCCCATTGACCAGGGAGTGATTGAGGCCACCAAGTGGCACTGCTGCAACAAGCAGCTGGGGGAGTGCCTGGTAGTGATTGAGGATTAATGGGACCAAGACAAGGATAGCTGGGGGGCTCGATCAGGGCTTATGACATAAGAAATGCAATATTCAGGTGGGCTGAAGCCTGGAATGAACTTAAATCCTTCACCCTCAACAGTGGTTGGAAGAAATTGTTGGAAGACAGTGATGTGGAGGTGGATTTCACAGGTTTTGGTCCAGAAGACTTTGTGGATGGTGCTCATAGTGGTGGAGAGCCTGATGTAACTGAGGAAAACATAGTGGAGTGGTTGGAAAGTGATGCTCAGGGCTATTACCACCAGAGTGAGGTAGAAATTGCCTCCAGTGTAGCTGAGGAAGCTGCAGCTGCTGCTGAGAGTGATAGTGATAATGAAGAAACGCCACCCACAATGAAGCTGTCAGAGCTCTGTTTTTACCTGGACAAACCTCTAGAGGGACTGACTCAGTATGATGGCTTTGACAAGTTTTATACAGTGATCAGAGATATCAGAGCTTGTGTCATTAGGAGACTAGCATGCAGCTCTGAAGCAGAAAAAAATCTCTGACTTATTGAAACCTAAGTCAGTACCCAGGGAGCCCCAGACTTAAACCAGCAGTGAGTCTTCCTGCAGCCTGCTCAGCAATATTTCCTCTGACTTACCTGAGCAGCTTTTTGCAACTGGCAATGATAGTGATTAAGTGATAAGTTCAGTAGCAAATAAGTGCTGTACTTTAGTGAAAAGTGGTTATTGTTTAGTACAGTACTGTACAATACAGTACAGTAAAAGTGATGTAAGTTATAGTGATAGAGGGATGTACGGTATTAGTGTTAAGTTTGTACAGTACAGTACAATACAAGTTAAGTGCAATTAAGTTTGCAGTACAGTATGTTAAGTTTTACAGTACACTAAGTTATTATTGTAAAAGAATTGTACCCAGAAGTGACCTTGAGCACCCCCAGATACCTCTACATCCAACCAAAAGGCCTCCTCTAGACTTGGAAAACATCCTACTACTGGAAGCAAGCACGGTAAGTGATACTATTTTGTGTTTTTTTGGGAGGTGGGGGTAGGTAAGGGTTTGCTCCCCAATGTCGGAAAATTAACGAACTCGGAATGGCAGCAACACCAATTATTCTAACTTAGGGAGGTTTTACTGCATACAGTATTGGGAAAAGTCCAGGTTAGTATGAGGAAGTCCGGATGTCACTTTCATTGGAATTTCACTTTCTTTGGAATGGCTTGGGGCCCCAGTTAGTCCGTTAAAGTTAGGTTTTACTGTATTCCCAAACTCCGGGTTTGGCGCCAAAACCCCTCCGTTTGTGGTGAGAAAACGTAAACAAACCGCACACGGAAAACAATCTTCACTGTTCGCCGTCATTGCCACAGACCTGCTATGCTCCGCACCTGTGCCCTTTTTTTCTGTGCCTTGCTAGTCGTGTTCCTGGTTTTACTCTCGCGCTATGGTTTCTAGCTGCTCTGGAGGTTTGGGAAGTGGTCCTGGAGGTGAGACAATTGATGGTAAGAGTTTGGAACCACCAAGCCAGAAAGATAAAATGAAAGTGAAATGTGACTACCATGTTGGTGTTAAGAAGCGTGTGTATGGCAATGATTTGAAGAGTAATATTATGGCGCAGATGGAGTAGGGTGCTAAGAATTCTGAAATTAGTAAAATATTTAAGATTCCTAGTCAAACAGAAGCGTGGGGATGAGGCATGACGAATTAGCCTTACCACCTGCCTCGGAAATTACACTCACATCCCTTCCATTAAGCACCTCACTCCAGCCTTCCAAGTGGGGTTCCTTGCCTATTATGTACTTTGTATTAAGACTAGTTTCTTTTCAGTTGTGATCAGTATAAATTATTTAATGCATAAGTGGGTTTGGGGGGAGGGAGGTGGCATGGGACCCAGAACCAATTAACCTATTTCCCATAGGATCAGCGCCCCAAGTTTAGCAGTTTCACGGTTCGTGGTACCTTTCATGGAACCTATTACAGTAGATGCAAAACCTGGGGCTTTACTGTATTTTAAACTTCATATACACTCAATCCTTGAGTAACATGTGGTTGAGTAACATGTTTTTGTTCTAACGTGATCAGCATAATGCAACAGGTCATATCAACACATAGACAAATTCGAGCTCACATGGGAAGTTCACTGGCCTGGTGACGAAATTTGAAAGTCGTTCGCGGTGACATCACCTGCCAGACTTGCATGATTGGCTGGCTTACATCTGGGTACCTGTCCTGGGCATACTCTAAGATTGAATGGTTAGACGGAAACTTATGTGTTTTGTAATTTTAGGGGAATAAATGGGACAAAAATGTATGCTAATTAGAAAAAATTACTCTTTCATCCATGTGTTCTCGTTAATTAGCATTCCATTGTCATTGTTCAATTTCATGCATCCCAACACATTTGGGACCGACTGAGCATACAGCTATCAGTCCTTCTGCGGTTTTAGGGGAAGAAATGGAATGAAAATGTATGCTAATCAGAAAAATATTACTCTTTCATCCATGTGTTCTTGTAAATTAATGTTCATTTCCACAGTCCTCATTCGATTTTGAACTTCCCAACACATTTGGGACCAACTGAGCATACAGCTATCAGTCCTTTCTCATGTCTCACTGAGTTCTACCCCACACTCAATGGGTTTCACAGTTTTGGGGAATGAAATGGAGCAAAAATGTTTGCTAATTAGAAAAAAAGTTACTCATTTTTCCATGTGTTCTCTTTAGTTAGCCTTCAATTCCCCATTCTTCATTCGATTTCATGCTTCCCAAGACATTTTGATCCAACTAAGCATACAGCTATTGGTCCTCTCTTGCATCTCACCAAGTTTACTCCACACTTATATGGGTTTTGCAGTTTGAGGGGACGAAATGGAATGAAAATGTTTGCTAATCAGAAAAAAATTACGTTCACCTATGTGTTCTCGTAAGTTAGCATTCAGTTCCACATTCTTCATTCGATTTCATGCTTCCCAACACATTTTGGACCGACTGAGCATACGGCTATCACTCCTTTCTCTTGTCACACCGAGTTCTACCCATGCTGTGCAGCAAGATTTTGTGTGTGTGTGTGTGTGTGAGCATCAGTGAGGGCATTGACTTAGTTATGCCGCATGATCAGCCCTAGCCACCCAGAAAGTGGAGCATCTTCATGTATGTCCAGAAGTATGAGATAATAAAGGAGTTAGAGCAGGGAAAGAGACAGGTAGAAATTATGCCCAAAAGTATGAGATAGTAAATAGTGCAGGGAAAGGGTAGATAGAAATGGCAAAAAAGCATGACATGAATGAAAACATCTTTAGAACGATTTGGAAAGACCAGAAGATATAGATTTTGCATGGGCATCCTTGAAGGTGACTGAGAAGCTCATAGGGCATTATGTGGAGCATCAGAGAAAGAATTAGAAAAATATCAATGTCAGTCACAAATGTGTGGGGAAGCGTGAAATCAAACGAAGAATGTGAAACTGAATGCCAAGTTACAAGAACACATGGATGAAAAGTGAATTTTTTCTGGTTAGCAAACATTTTCATTTCATACCCTAAACTGTGAAACCCATAAATTTTCATCTAAGCCAATGGCCAAACATCCGTGCATGATACAAGAGAGGGCGAAACCTTATGAAAACAACAACATGGGGGGTGGGGGGGCTGTGGGAGATTGCCAGGGAGCCACAAATCAACAACACAAGGATACCTGGCCCAACTTTTGTTTTTGTTAAATCTGTGTTTTAATACCATCATTTTCTTAATTAAAACTGCTATATCTCTTTCAGTGTCTTACCTGATGGTGGGTATAACTTGGGGGTAATTTATGTGGGGGTGGGTGATAAAAAGGGGTTTTGGGAAGTCACCAGAACACATTGTACCATTATACATGCAGACATATTGTTTGAGTGATGCGGGTTTGAGTAGCACATGTTCAGTCCCTATTGTCCATGGTACTCGAGGATTGAGTGTCATCAAAATCGTATAAGTAAAATTTTAGTTAGTTGTGTCATGGATACTTCCAATCATTTTTGGGCACAGATGTTCTTGTCTTAAACTACTTCCATTTCTAAAGTGTTCCAAATATTCATACTTCTGTTTGGGAAACTGTTAAATTTTTGGCATCAGTTAAACATCTATTCTTCTCCTGTTATATGTTCATCCTCTTTTCATTCCATTATTATTGACAAAAGACTCTCTCTCTCTCTCTCTCTCTCTCTCTCTCTCTCTCTCTCTCTCTCCCTTTTTTTTTTTTTAGTCTTCTGACTCCGTCAGCCTATAAATTGTGGGAAACTCAAAACCAAGTCTGATGTACTTAACCAAATGAATGATATGGCTTGGTTGTCTAAATTATAAATATTATGAATATTGCAACTTTATTTCATCAGGATATAAGAAGCATACAGATACTTTATATACCAGCTTCTTTAACCTGAATTGAGTGAGACTCACAAACACTGTGATGATATCATAATAATTGGGTTTGCCAGTCCAGTCATACCTCTCACCAACAAATACATTCTTGCCATATCTGCCAAAATTCACCAGCCACTGAACCAGTTAACAGTGCTGTTAATTGTATATGTCACCCAAAGCACTCAGAGCCCCTGCCACACGTGTGTACACATCATCATGAGCCCAAGACTTAATTGAGACAGTTTTCAACCTTTATGCCATGGTATGTTTCTCTGACCTGAATAATGTCTTTTGACCTCATACAGAAATATTGCAGAATCCATATTACCTACCCAGTTGGTTAAGGACACTCCATGTCGGAGGTTGAGGGGAGTTTTGAATGCCTTGTTAAGGTCATGGAAGAATACATACTGTACTGTACAGTGTAATGATTTCTGCTCTTCTTGATATTTCTTACAGAATTGTCTGGAAAATCTTAGTCAGTGGTTCCTCTGGAACTACTGTATACATTCTGAATTGGCATCACAGCTCAAGCAGGATATTTAGTGAGCACTTTGGCATAGCCACTTGCTGTAAGCATGCACATCAACACCATGTAGTGAAATGGACTGTTTAAAATTGTTTGTACAGTACAGTGATCCCTTGGTTATAGCGGTTTTTGTTATCACGGCAAGATGAAAATCTGCGTTCCTGCAGTTATTGCTCATTTTTCAGCTAGAAAATATTGATATTGTGCATCTGAGCTGATTCTTCTGACAATGTTGGTGCAGTTTCTGTGGTTTCTTATGGCTTTAAGGGATTCAGTTAATCCTAAGCTGGTGGAGACCACTCTCACTCCACCCCCTAGCCCAGGAACCCCTTACCTCAAGCCCTTCTCATATCTCTCTGTGGTACATGTTTCCTTCTTATAGTGCTCTTTTTATCACTTTCTACTAACCTAACCATGCCTATATATGTTTCTGATACTTACCATAATACAGTAGTAAGTATTTCTGTCTATCTGTCTGTTGCCAGATGCCTTAATCCCTTACGGGGTGGCCACAACAAATCGCCTCCATGTCACTCTGTCCCCTGCCATTTCACTGCCCTGCTCCCATCTCACACCCCCCTCTCTCATATACCTCTCCACTCCATCCCTCCATCTCATCCTCAGCCTCCCCCTCCCTCTCCCCCCCTCCACCTCACTCACACTTTTCTCGTCAGTCTCTCACTCTCCATCCTCTCCACATGCCCAAACCACCTTCATGTGTTTCTCCTAACGCTTCCTGTCACATCCACATCCACACCACAATGCTCCTTCACTTCCTCATTTGTCAGTCTGTCTCTCCATGTGACTCCACATGCTCCTCTCAAATAATTCAATTCGACTGCTCTCACTCTTGGCTTCTGTCCCTCCAACAGGGTCCAAGTTTCATTTCCATATGTTAAAGTTGGTATCACAATACTGTCATGTAGCAGTTTTTTCACTTCCCTGCTCACTTCCCTGTTTCTTATCACTGCTTTCAAGGAACAAGCAACCTTTTTTCCCTGCTCCACCCTTTCAAGCACTTTGCCCTCTAAACTTCCATCCTTACTCACCACACTAACCAAGTACCTGTACAGTACTTAAATGCACTCACATTCTCCATATCCTCCAATCTCTTTGTACATTCACTGACTTCACTTCTCTCAAAGACCATCACTTTACCCTTCCCTACAGTATTTACTAGGTATAAATTGTTGTGAAAGGGAAAGTTTGGATTTGCAGTTGGGGTCCTGGTACCAATTAGGGTAAATCCCATAGGTTCTGTGCTTTTGTTATTGCACACTTTCCTTATCACACACACTAGGCTCAGTACCAATTATGCATGACACCCAAGGGATCACTGTATACAAGTATGCAAATTTTTTGACTCACAACAGTTTACTGTACATTACTAGTAAAGTTTATTCATAACAGGTATGAATACCAGACAGTTGGAATCAAATTTCTGTATATTAACAGTGCCAGCTTGCTTCTAGTGACTCCTGTAAGGCATTCCAGCCTCCCTGGTTTCCTGGAGCACTCTGGCCAAGTCCCCTAACGTGATATCCCCTTTCAATACTGTACCTCTTCCCATGTTTTTACTGGTCTGCCAGGAGGGACTGTCCATATTTGGGTCTCTATAGCAGTTCATTCAGTTACTCCTACTCATTCTCTCCACATTTCCAAACCACTTCAGCCTACCTATGCACGTCATCTCACTCTCAGTGCTCAAGCATTGATGGTCATACATTTTTTATAAATTTTTCTTTTCAGGTTGGCTTCGATGAAGAAAAAGATAGATTTTGAGAGACTTTAAACCTGGGGTTGGTGGTATGGGGAATGATGAGATTGTGGTTTTGGGTGGGGATATAAATGGTCATGTGGGTAAAGCAGCTGAAGGATATGATGGGGTGCATGGGGATGTGCATGTATGAGGAATGTGGAAGGGGAAAGGTTACTCTAATTTTGGGAGGCAATGAACATGATTGTGTGCAACACGCATTTTAGAAAAAGAGAGAGTAGGCTGATATCATATGAATGTCAGCATAATAGTAGCCAGATTACCATAACTATTTCCTGGTCTGGAGGGCTGATAGAAAGTTAGTGAAGGATGTTAAAGTTTTAGGGACTGTAGAGTGTAAATGTTGCAACACAAATTGCTTATATGTAATATGGTGCTGAAGGAGTGGATGGTAAAGAATAGGACCTATGCACCTAGGAAGAAAATATGGAAATTGAAAAACTAGGCACTAAAGGATGTCTTCGATTGTGCGATGAGTAGAGTTGTGGCAGAATAAGGAGCCATTAATAGAAATGTTAATGAACCGTAAAGAGCTCTCAAGAACAATCTCTTGAAGAGTTACCAGTTCATGGACAAGGAGCCCTCCAGCACATAAGTTAACATGGTGGTGGGATGAGGAGAAAAGAAGGCTTTTCTGGAAATGAAAAAGGGGTGGTAACAAATAGGAATACTTGGCTGCCAAGTGTAGGTCTAGAAGGGAGGTATACAGGGCAAAATCTGAGAGTCAGGAACTTTACTGGATAACCTAAGCAGTGCTGAAAGGAAGAACATGATATTTAAGGTAGCAGATCAGATGAAGAAGGGCAAATAGGAATATCACAGGTGAGCTGGCTGTGAAGAATGACAAAGGAAAGGCAGTGGTGGACAGTGAGGACAGTAAAAGTGCATGTAGAGAGTTTTATAACTAGCTGCTGAATTAGGAATTTGACTGGAATGTTTCACCCTCTCTCGTGTTCCCAGTTAGGAGTAATCCACTGGTCTTGATGTAGTTTCAGTGGGAGTTTATTTGGAGAAGACAAACACAGGTCCAACCTGTACCATACCAGCCCCATAGCTGCCCCAGAGCAAGGGCAGTGCAGTGGGAGCTGGCATGCTTGCATTTGCAGTTTATGAAATCAGCTGATACGTGCACTAATCATCACGTAGGCACTCACTAGTAGATACATATACTGTTAACTTATGTACTCATGCACTGTTGGTTCTAGTTTGCAAGTTTAAGATATTATCAGTGTATGGTCACATAGTATGGAGTTACAAGGTATGGTTACATAGCATGGTTACAGTTATATAGTATGGGGTTACAAGGTATGGTTGCATAGCATGGTTACAGAGTCAAGGAAAGTTTAGAGTCATCAGATCCAGTGTTTGGCCCTTGGCCTTTGATTGATGCTGCAACTGTTAGCAGGGCAGTATGCAGGATGCAGTTGGGGAAGGTGGTTGGTGTGTCTGGGTTGTCTGTTGAAATGTTGAAGGCTTCAAGATACTGTATGTAGGAGTGAGCTTCATTGCTGATTTGATAAATTTGATTATATATTAGGGTTCTTGTCCCAAATGACAGGCTGAAGCATGTGATTGTAGATGTGTATAAGGAGAAGGGTGATGCCCTGGAAAGAGGAAATTATAGAGACATAAAACTTTTGGGCCAGATAATGAAGAGAGAGTCCTTGAAGGTATGAAAATGGAAAGGGTCAATATTGATGTGATGCAGTTTGGGTTTATTCCAGGCAGGGGGGCCACTGATGCCATATTCATTGTTTGACAGCTTCAGGAAAATACATAGAAAAGAAAATGGAGCTGTACTGTGTTTTTATTGATTTGGAGAAGGCATTTGACAGAGTCCCTAGGGAGGTGGTAAAGTGGGCAATGAGAGAGCTTGGGATCAAGGAGTGGCAGGGTTAGAGTGGTTATGACCATGTATGTGGGTGCCCGCACCCAGGTGAGAGTGAATGGAGATTTGGGTGATGAGTTTTCCATCAATGTTGGCATGCAGCAGAGATGAGTCTTGATCGCTTTATTGTTTATCATGGTGCTTTAACCTGCCCAGTCCCAACCAATTTTTTTTGCCCAACCCACCCTCAGAACCCGACCGATTTTCAACTTGTCTTTTTTTTTTGCTCAAACCTCTGCTTTTGGTGAGAATCATCGAAAATTCTTAGAGAAATCGCCCTCCTGAGCTTATAAATGTTGCTACAGGTGACAGTCAACCTTGCCTTTTGTTCTCTCTCAGGGTACCTGGCTTCAAAGAAAACAAACTATGGGAGGATTAACTAACTCAAGCCACTTTAAATTACGTATTTATTTATTTATTTGGTACGAATTTATGTGTAGTACAAGACTATATTGGTTTTCACACAGTAATTTAGGTGATGTAAGCATTGTTCACTCACCAAAAACACCATCATATGGCATCTTTCTTTATGACATTACCACCTCATCACTCCTGTTTGTTTCTTGCTCTAGCTTCTTTATTTCTTTGTCCTCCACCTCAGGAATCAATTTCACCATGAATTTCATCATTGGAGAGACCGTGGGGCAACATGTCTGTACTGGCCAGGTTACTGCTAACAGGTGAATTGCCGAGTGTGGGGGGGTGGGGGTGATGGGGGGTCAGGTGGGGCCAGGCAGTATCCCCAGTAGAGGAAGGTCTCCCACATATGCCTACCAAAAATCACCCGCGAATCTTGAAAAATGTGCAAACGACGGGCCTTGCAATTGTCTGACGTATGATGCATGACGGTGGATCTGAGCGTGAAAAAAAGTGGTGACATGCATCGTACGTCGGGGGGACTGGGCAGGTTAAGTTCTCAAATGTGGCTTCAGAAATGGTCTTCCATGGTAGATGTTGTATGCTGATGATGTGATATTGATTGTAGAGAATGAAAGGGAGGTGGAGGAAAGTTTAAAGAAATGGACGGATGGAATGGGGCACAAGGGCTTGTTAGTTAATGCGTACAAGACAAAAGTGATGATATCTAGAGTAAGTGGCGGTACTGTCAAAACAGAGGGAGTGAGGACATTTGCAGTTTGCCACAAGGGTATGGAAAGTAACTCAATTTTGTGTAGGGTTTGTGATAGATGGGTGCATAAGAGATGTAGTGGTATTAGAGGCATACTGTGAAACAATGTTGATTTTGTGTGTGTGGTGTGTCAAGGAGAACTTGTAGAAATTATCAGGCATGAAAAGATTGATCTTGCTGGAGCGTTCCTTGAATATGTGAAGTTTTGTTATTTGAGGAACATGTTGTGTGCTGAAGGTGGGGCTGGAGCTAGCTCATTGCCTAAGGTAAGGAGTGGTTGGTGGAAGTTCTGGGAGCTGTTGCCTCTCCTAACATTGGGAGGGCTCTTCCATCATGCTAAGGGATCTTTGTATGCAGCATGTGCTAAGGGTGTAATGATGCATGGTAGAGAGACGTGGGCAGTTACGGAAGAGGATAATCATAAGCTCATACATATAGAAATGACAACAATTAGATGAATGTTTTGTGTGTCCTGAAGTAAGAGGCCTGGGGAGGTTAGGATTGAAGAGTTGAAAGGAAGGATGGGACTTGAATGTATTGGTATTGTGGTAAGGAGGTTTAGATTGAGATGGTTTGGTCATGTTGAGAGGATGGAGGATGACAGTTGGGTGTGGAGAGTGGCAAGTGTGAACGTCGGTGATAAGGTGGCGAGGGGCAGACCAAAAGAGACCTGGGAATGAAATCATAGAGTGTAACCTGAGGGATAAGAGACTGAATAGGAAGGCTGCCAGAGATTGAGCAGCATTGAGAGCTGCCAGTAGGTGACCAAGGCCAATGCATGCAAGCATTTTGGACCCTATAGACAATAAGATATGATTCTGAAAAGTAAATACAGTAAAACCTTGATATAACGGACTTCAATAGACCGGAATTTGCTTTTATCGGACTCAAGGAGCTTCTGGACTAAATTCCTATATATTGGAAAAAGTCTGATAAAGCCAGAAGCAGTCCGGACTGCCTGACACCTTCAGCTATGTTCACCACAATAAAGTAAATAAAAGACATGTTTATCAGTGTACAGCACAGTATTATTATACCATTTGATTAATATAGTGAAGGTATAACATAGTACAGTACTGCAATGGTAGTGAAAACAGTTTAAAAACCAGTGGTGCAATCCGGACTAATTTCTGATATATCAGAAAAAGTCCAGATTAGCAGGAGAAAGTCCTTATGTCGCTTTTATCGGAATTTCGCATTTTTCAGAATGGTTAGGGCACCAATTAGTCCGTTATAGTGAGGTCTTACTGTACATTACTGTAAGTTTGTAATTGCCAGTGTAATTAATCATTTACCCATTCAGGTTTCTTTGGACATATTGCAGAAGCTTTAACAATGTGTCCATCGGTATAGTAATTGGATAAATTATCGTGCTTTTCTTTAACTAATGAGCTACTCAGTAAGTTGGTCTGCTAGCAGTTGGGTATGTGGCATCCTGCTGTAGAAAACATCCACTTTATCCAAAAATTTTATTGTCTATTTAGATTGACTGTAGAAGTACTGTAGTTGCTTATGTACTGGTCATTGTTCCTGCAGGTAAAACGAGAAGAAGTAGATCGTAGAGTGAAAGAACAGCCAGAGACATACTCACATAAGTTCTCTGAGGAGGCTAAGTTGATATGCCAGCAAGTAAGTATACTTTTTTTCCAGTACTTGTTGTGAACTGTTAAATCAGAGATGATTTACTGTTTTGTTGTTGCAGAAGTTTCTCAACCTTTTTATTTTTTTTTTTTTTTTTTTTTTGGGGGGGGGGGGTTGTAGTTTACATCTGCATTTTCTGTCTCCTCATGGTATTTCGAGACACCCTCTAAGAAGGTGTGTTCAGTTCTGTATATCAGTCTTTTGACTGCTGCCAGTGTTTTAGAGAGGGTTGAGGAGACATATCATAGACTAAAGAGGCTGAGTCAGAAAAGGTAAACAACTCCACTAAATGCCATAAAAGGCAGAGAAACAGTAGTAGACCCATGCTTTAACCGACTAACTGGGGAAAGCCAAGTTCATTTCTGAGGGTCTTCCCCTGAGGTGGGATTTAAAGCACATTTAAAATAAATGAGCCTGATAGCATAATCTGGTAATAAAATGTAAACTAAACTCATTTTACACTAACTTGGCTCATACGTTTGCTCTTTTCCTTCTTATTGCACATTCTTGTCTTAGCACATCTTCATGACTGGTACAGTGTTACTATAGTCTGTTATTACAACTGAGCAGTCATGATGGGGAGATGGCAGTTTCAGGCCTGGCTGGAGTAAAAAAAAATTAGGAAACCTACGTATAGTGACCCATTGCATCCCTTTTAACGGATATTGTTTGTTATAGCCAGTGAAAGAGTGTAGGGCTTTGTGGCATCTGTTAAATCCAATATCTGCTCTATCCTGGTTCGTTATAGAGAGGGTTTACTGTACAATGACACTAGTATGATAAACTTATTTTATCAGGCAACTCAGTTATCTTTCAGCTCACTTTCTTCCAGTATTTGTAATTATACTCTGTTTTTGTTATTGAGGCGAAGATGCACTTGACAGGTTGGTGATAACTGGCTGAATGCAACATGTCCAAATAACATTTACTAACTCAAATTTCCCCCTCATATATATATGTTGTCAAGTAATAATAAAGAGATCATGAAAAAATATTATCTATCTATCTATCTATTGCCAGACGCCTTAATCCTGAACGGGGTGGCCACAAACAAATCGCCTCCATGTCACTCTGTTCCCTGCCATTTCACTACCACGCTCCCAACTCACACCCCCCTCTCTCATATACCTCTCCACTCCATCCCTCCATCTCATCCTCGGCCTCC